>JACEEZ010014892.1:172220-173878 GCA_016584305.1 Chionoecetes opilio
TTATGTGTCACTGGAGACGCATACACAATAGTTTATATTATATACATCACTACATGTCTTTCAGTTGCGGAACATAAGTCTGTAGTTAGCTAAAAGTATATTTGTGCTGGCGACATTAGTTGCAAATGGAAGTGACTGGCGTACTATAGTGTTATCTACGTAAAGAGAGAGAGTTAACAGCGCACTGAAGCGAACACATATGAGGCGCCGATGCTTTTACTGTGTCCTAGGCATACAAAAGTTTTTTGTTTGTCTTGTATCTGGTGATAGCTTAAGAAACCGGGAGCTTGGGTGGCAATGAATGACAGCGTCGACCTTGTGACGTGTTTGTACTGTTACTGTAGTGTGATAAGCGCACTGAAGCGAACACATAATGAGGCGCCGAGTGCTTTACTGTTCTACCAAAGTTTTGTGTTTACTTGTATCTGGTGATAGCTTAGAAAACGGGAGTTGGGTGCACAATGACATGACAGCGTCGATCCTTGTGACGTGTTCTGTACTTGTTACTTGTAGTGTTATAATCCGATGCGTTTCCCGATTCTGCCTCATAGTGTACTTGTTTTTACTGTAGTTGATTTTGTTTCTTCTACATTACAAAGGACTGGCCAAGGGTAAAAAAAAAAAAAAGGAGTAACAAACCCCCGCTTAGTTGCCAGTCCCTATAAAGAGGACGGTAAGGGAATATATAAAGGGTGGGGGGGGGGGGCAATTTAGTTCGGGATGTTTGCAAGAAGTACTTTAAAGGTCTTAACGCTTTACATATCAAGGTTAATCTATTAGTTTTCTGGCTTTGAAAAACTGCCATAATATTAAAGGTACTTGTATTGAAATGTTTTGGGAGGGCTTTCCGATATCACATCATGCGTCTCTCTCCGCCTCGATAATTCCGGATAGACCACGCGTTACCTGTTAAAAGTTTACTATGGTGTTTTTTGTCCACATATTCATTAAGCCCAATAATCAAAGCCAGGGATTAATGACATTATCACAGACCATAGTGATTGTTGTGGAATAATGAGCACAATATACCCGGAAATCACTACCCAATGCTTTTATGGCCTCGAGCTTTAACGTGGACGGCTTTGATCTCGAAATAGATTGTTCAGGCGTGTATCCCATCGCGCGGTGTCATTCCGGGCCAAGAGTTTTCTCTCCTATATTAGAGCGATGTTTGTTTTATAATAACAATAACAGTAATAATACGTTCATTTTCACCCGAAGGCATAAAGTAAAACAAAGAGCATAATATACGTACATATGTAAATGAACTTACGTACTAAAGCAAAGCAATACAATAGGAATAGTTGACTGGGTGATAATATACAGAGCGGTCAATAACAATAATAGTAATAATAATGATCTTTTGTTTATGTACGGTTGTGTTGGCAGTCCACCTTTATCCCGCCGCGCCGCCACCATGAGCATCAGTCTTTCGCCGCTTCAGTATCACAACTCTTTTCCCTATTGCACAATGCTCAATATAATGATCGTGTATACGCGCATTATGCACAGTACAGTACCGACTCAGATAGTTTGTAAGGATTGAGGGGCGCGGTGACAACAATGTGTGTTGACGCGTGTATACATTCCAGGGTAATGACTTCATTGAAAGTTTTGATTGCCAGACAAGGGGTTCCGGGCACCCCTTGCATGGAGTA
>JACEEZ010014893.1:0-7500 GCA_016584305.1 Chionoecetes opilio
GAAAGAAAAAGAGAGAGGAGGAGAGAGAGAGAGAAGGGAGAGAGAGAGAAGAGAGAGAAAAAAAAAATAAGATCTTTGGTCCTATCTGACACTTTGCAAGTACCAACCACAAGGTTATTGACTATACAAAGCGCCCCACGCCAGGACGAACTTGGTGGCCTCGAACAGAGGGGAGGAGAGAGAGGAGAGAGAGGAGAGAGAGAGAGAGAGAGAGAGGAGAGAGAGAGAGGAGAGGATATGGTTTCGTTGGAGGCTTTTCCAGGCGTCAATGACCGTAATGATATGATGATGATGATAAAAACCCGACAGGAAAGGAGAATATGAATGAAGAGGGAAAAAAGGAGGAGAAAGAAGGGAGGGAGGAGGGGGAGGAGGAGGAGGAGGAGGAGGAGGAGGAGGAAGGGGGAAGGAAAAGGGGGGAATTGAGAACAAAGTAAAAAATATTATCTTTAAGAAATTGGCAAGAAAGAGGAGGAAGGGAGGAGGAGGAGGGAGGAGGAGGAGGAGGAGGAGGGAGAGGAGGAGGGGGAAAGGAGGAGGAGGAGGAAGGGGACAACCCCAAAATTAAAACAATGAAATATAAACCACATGAAAATATGAGACGTGAAAAATGAATACGATGAGACGGTGAAAATAATAATAATAATAATAATAATAATAATAATAATAAAAAATAAAAAAAAAAAATAAGAAGAAAGAAGAAGAAAGAAGAAGAAAAAAGAAAAAAATGGTAACATTAGTAAGAGAAGTGATAGCCAAAAAATAGTGGTGATAGTAGTAGTAGTAGTAGTAGTAGTAGTAGTAGTAGTAGTAGTAGTAGTAGTGGTGGTGGTGGTGGTTGGTGGGTGGTGGTGGTGGTGGTGTGTAGTAGTAGTGTAGTAGTAGTTGGGTAGTAAGTGTAAGTAGTAGTGTAGTAGTGTGGTGGTGTGTGTGAAGTATGTAGAAAGTAGTAGTGTAGTAGTAGAAGAAAATTAGGGTAGTATAGAAAATTTAGTTTTTTGGGGTAGTGAAAGGTTAGGGTAGGGTTGGGGTACCCCCCAAAAGTAGTAAGTAGTAGTAGTGTAAAAAGTAGTAGTAGTAGTAGAAAGAGTAGTAGTAGTAGTAGTAGTAGATATTAACAAGTATAATAATAATAATAACAATAAGAAAAATAAGGCATAATAACAACAACAATAACATCAACAACATCAACACCATCAACAACATCAACAATGCAAAAATATTCATTTGAGGAAAAGAAAGTTTAAGGCAGAGAAGAGGAGGAAGAACAAGAGGAAGAGGAGGAAGGACAGGGGGGGAAAAAGGAAAGGAGGAAGACAATGGGAAAAAGGGGAAGGGGAGGAAAGAGAGGAAAGGGAAGAGAGGAAAAAAGGAAAAAGGAAAGACAAAGAGGAAGAGGAGGAAGAAAATAGGAAGAGAGAAAAGGAGGAAGAAGGAAGAGAGGAAAAAAGGAGGAAGAGAGGAAGACAATAGGAAGAGAGGAAAGGAGGAAGAGGAGGAAGACACAAGAGGAAGAGGAGGAAAGAAAGAAGGAAAAAAGAGAAACCATAAGAACATAAGAAAAAAGGAAGCTACAAGAGGCCGCGAGACCTACACGAGGTATTTCCCCTGTCACCTAACACTACCTACATCCACCTTCATCCCCATCCATGAACCTCCAGCCCCTTTTAAAGCTCCCTAATGACTCCGCACTAACTACCTGTCTACTGAGCCATGCCAATTCATTCACCACCTATTTGTGAACCATTTTTCCCCTTATTTCCTTTTAATCAAACGCTTTTTCCAGCTTGAAAAACCATTACTTCTTGTTCTACCCTGGTTAATAGCTAGAACTTTCCTCCCTTTTATCCCTTTATCCACTTAAAAACTTCTATCAGATCGCCCCTTACTCAGAGACGCCCACCACCACCACCACCTAAATTAAAACTACAGCCACTACAGGTTTTCTACTCACCAGCTAAGGACGCCACGAGGACAATACGCCCCTGGGAGCGCCTGAGGAGGGGCAGGAAGGCTTTGGTGACGCGGATAGGCCCCAGGGAGTTCACTTCGTACACGCGTCGATACTCCGCCACGGGGCACCACTCGATCTCCGTGAAGGCTGCGATGCCGGCGTTGTTGACTACCGCCCAGAGACCTGAGTGTGGGGTGAATGGGGTTAATGGGGTGTTAATGGGTGTTAATGGGGGGTTAATTGGGGGTGAATGGGGGTGTAATGGGGGGTTAATGGGGTGTAATGGGGGTTAATGGGGGTAATGGGTTTTTAATGGGTTTTTAATGGGTTGTTAATGGGTGTTAATGGGGTGTTAATGGGGTGTTAATGGGGTGTTAATGGGGTGTTAATGGGGTGTTAATGGGTTGTTAATGGGGTGTTAATGGGTGTTAATGGGTGTTAATGGGTTGTTAATGGGTGTTAATGGGGTGTTAATGGGTTAAGGGGGGTTTTGGGGGTTTTAAAGGGGTTTATAAGGGGTGAGGGGGGGGTGGTAATGGTGAAAGGGGTGGTTAATGGGTGGTGGTGGTGTGGGGTTAAGGGTGTTTAAGGGGTGGGGAATGGGGTTAATGGGTGTTAATGGGGTTAAGGGGAAGTTTTAAATTTAACGGGTTTTTTTGGGGTTAATTATTTTACTTTTTTTTTTTTTTTATAGAATAGTTATTGGGGGTTTTTGTTACTATTGGGTTTTATTTTTAATTTCCTTCTCCCATCTTCTTCCTTTTTTTTTTTATATTAGTTACACAGTTCTGTTGTTGATTTTTTGGAATTTTCCTTTTCCAACTAAAATTTACCTTTTTATAACTTCTCTTCCATGCAATTCCCTTTTTCCCTCAAATTTCCTTTTTCTTCTTCCCTGCCCCCCACCCCCTTCCCTATTTCCCCCTCTCCTATCACTCCTCTCTCCTACACTCCTTTTCCCCCTATCACACCTCTCTCCTATCACTCCTCTCTCCTATCACTCCTCTCTCCTATCACTCCTCTCTCCTATCACTCCTCTCTCCTATCACTCCTCTCTCCTATCACTCCTCTCTCCTATCACTCCTCTCTCCTATCACTCCTCTCTCCTATCACTCCTCTCTCCTATCACTCCTCTCTCCTATCACTTCCTTATTCTCCTCTTCTTTCTACCACCCCTTCTCTTTCACTCTTCTCATTTCTCTTCCATCGTTCAAAACACTCCTCTCCTTTCTTTCACACCTATGCTTTCCCTTCTTTTCACTTCTCTTCCATGCCATTCCCTCTACACACATTCCTTTCCCCCCAATCTTCTCTCCAACCATACTCTCTCTCTCTCTCTCTCTCTCTCTCTCTCTCTCTCTCTCTCTCTCTCTCTCCCCTCTCTCTCTCTCTCTCTCTCTCTCTCTCTCTCTCTCTCTCTCTCAACTTCCTGTCATACTTTATCTAAATCCTACATCAGTGAGGTTTTCGCTGCCGTGTTTTTTTTCGGGGATTTACATATGACGTGACACAATAATAACGTTAATTCTCTCTCTCTCTCTCTCTCTCTCTCTCTCTCTCTCTCTCTCTCTCTCTCTCTCTCTCTCTCTCTCTCTCTCTCTCTCTCACCACACTCACCCTCGTCCTCCGCCAAGCCTTCCTCCACAGTCTTGCAAGCGGCCCTCACTACGTCGTCCTTGGTTACGTCAACACTCACCACTCGCAGCCTCGGTGACGCCTCCTTCAGTAGCGACCGCGCGCCCTCCCCCTCCGGCATGAGACAACCCGCGAAGACCTAAGGTGGGGGTAGGAGGAGGAGAATGAGAGGTGGTTATGGTAGTAGTAGTAGTAGTAGTAGTAGTAGTAGTAGTAGTAGTAGTAGTAGTAGTTCAAATAGAGAACACTTTTTTTTTTTTTTAGTTAGTAGGAGAATAAGAGGTGGTAGTAGGAGTAGGAGTAGGAGTAGTAGTAGTAGTAGTAGTAGTAGTAGTAGTAGTAGTAGTAGTAGTAGTAGTAGTAGTTCAAAAAGAGAAAACAGTACAAGCAGAAGGAAGATAGTAGTAGTAGTAGTCGTAGTAGCAGTAGTAGTAGTAGTAGTAGTCGTAGTAGTAGTAGTAGTAGTAGTAGTAGTAGTAGTAGCGTAGTAGTTAAATAAAAAAATAGTACAAGCAGAAGGGATAGTAATAGTTGTAGTCATGTACAGTAGTGGAGAGTGTATTAGTAGCAGTAGTGTAGTAGGGCTAGTACTCATAATATAATACGTGATAACTTATACTACTAACAGGCTAGTTTGTAACCACGCGGGAATGAGCGAGATGTACATTGATGAGAGTAACTGTTGTATATAATGTAAGGTATCTACAAAACATAGATTGTTTTATTTCATTGGATAACTAAATCTCATAGACCTTCATTGTAGCATGCTTATAACACGTTATTTTAAATCGTCCTGAACTTATCAGATTAGATAAACCATGTCAATGGGAGATACTTTGTTTGCAGCGCGTTATCATCTTTTAGTTTAACATTTTAAAAATCTACAAAATTAATACGTCATGATTAGTGAACTTAGTAAATTTTAAGCAAGTTATTATTTATTCTAATAATCATAAATCTACAAAAAAAAACGTATAATAATAGAGTTTATTATACATATCGTTTTTAATCTCTTACCTCGTATAACAATTATTCATGTACTAAAATATACATAAATCAAATTATGAAAAAAATGGGAAAATTTACTTTTAACAACAAATATTTCGCCGTTTATCATTTTGGTTTTGTTTAACTCACTCGTAAATAAATAAAGATAAAATAATAAAGAATATTAAAACACTGAATTAACAAAATGAACTTAGAAAAATGATTACCAAAACAAGTAAAATATATATTCCTAGGTACATAAATCAAAATATTCACCATAAACAAAAAAATAACGGATAATAATAAGCATTACCAATAATAACAATAAATGCCAGACTCTACCTAACAATAATAACAATAAATGCCAGACTCTACCTAACAATAATAACAATAAATGCCAGACTCTACCTAACAATAATAACAATAAATGCCAGACTCTAACAATAATAACAATAAATGCCAGACTCTACCTAACAATAATAACAATAAATGCCAGACTCTACCTAACAATAATAACAATAAATGCCAGACTCTACCTAACAATAATAACAATAAATGCCAGACTCTACCTAACAATAATAACAATAAATGCCAGACTCTACCTAACAATAATAACAATAAATGCCAGACTCTACCTAACAATAATAACAATAAATGCCAGACTCTACAATAATACAATAAATCCAGACTCTAACATAAACAATAAAGCCAGACTCTACCTAACAATAATAACAATAAATGCCAGACTCTACCTAACAATAATAACAATAAATGCCAGACTCTAACAATAATAACAATAAATGCCAGACTCTAACAATAATAACAATAAATGCCAGACTCTAACAATAATAACAATAAATGCCAGACTCTAACAATACTAACAATAAATGCCAGACTCTAACAATACTAACAATAAATGCCAGACTCTAACAATAATAACAATAAATGCCAGACTCTACCTAACAATAATAACAATAAATGCCAGACTCTAACAATAATAACAATAAATGCCACTCTAACAATAATAACAATAAATGCCAGACTCTACCTAACAATAATAACAATAAATGCCAGACTCTAACTAACAATAATAACAATAAATGCCAGACTCTTACCTTGAATCCCATATTGTCCAGCCTGGCCGCCAACGACCTGCCAAAGCCCGTGTCGCAGCCTGCAAAGAGGATCGGAAACTATAAACGCTAGAACACTCCTCCTTTTAACCCCTTCACGCCCAGATCTTTCCATTGTATAAAAAAATTGTCTGTTGTCGAGCCATAAAATTACGAAAAGTCACTGAATAGACCATATTAGTTATTGGCAGGGACGTATTTAGGATCTTGAAACATTGGGGTCTGAGCCTAGCCAAAGATCTTTACATTTTTACAGGATAGTTTTCAATTTATTTATGAATATAATGACTATAAGATGTGAGACAATGTGCCCTACCAAAAGGCTCCGATAATTTGCTTAGGATAATATTCGAAACATGAAATTAAGATAAAATTTACACACGATGCCTAGTGTGTAATATCTAACCAAATATCTTGTTTTTTACTATAATTTTATGTTGGCCCAGTCTGAGCTTATCTTAATTTTGTGAGATAAAAAAAAAAAAAAAGGTATTTGAGATCCGGGGCTATTCATAAAACATTGGGCTACGCAATCCAATGCCCAGGCCTAACTACGCCCCTGGTTAGTGGACAAGGATACTAAGCAGGTCATAGCTATAAAATATTGCTTATAGTCACTACAAATCGTCTAATGGTACCCAAATTACAATGGAAATTACGCTCTCGGTCTCAAGGGGTTAAACTCCAACAGAAGAGCTGGAAGAAAGAAACTATAGATAACAGAAAAAAGAAACTATAAACGCTAGAATACGCCCTCCTATCGCTCCAAGAGAAGAGCTGGAAGAAAGAAACTATAGATAAAATAAAAAAGAAACTATAAACGCTAGAATACT
Source organism: Chionoecetes opilio (assembly GCA_016584305.1). Lineage (NCBI taxonomy): Eukaryota > Metazoa > Arthropoda > Malacostraca > Decapoda > Majidae > Chionoecetes > Chionoecetes opilio. The sequence goes on from JACEEZ010014893.1 coordinate 6,543, forward strand.
CCCTCCTATCGCTCCAAGAGAAGAGCTGGAAGAAAGAAACTATAGATAAAATAAAAAAGAAACTATAGACGATAGAATACTCCTCCCTTAAGCTCCAAGAGAAGAGCTGGAGGAAAGAAACTATAGATAAAAGAAAACAGAAACTATAGACGATAGAATACTCCTCCCTTAAGCTCCAAGAGAAGGGTTTTAGATCGCTTATGACGGCTAAAAAGGGTGAGTCAAGTGCTCGGTAAGGTGAGAAGACTTTAAAAGATGGAAAAAATGTGGGAAAAAGAGTTTTGGATAGGGAAAAGCGAGGGAAAGAACGTATTTCGATGGGTAAAATAGTGAAAATGGAGGGGAAAAACGTATTTAGATGGGTAAAATAGTGAACATGGAGGGAAAGAACGTATTTAGATGGGTAAAATATTGAAATGAAGGGAAAGAACGTATTTAGATGGGTAAAATATTGAAAAGCGAGGGAAAGAACGTATTTAGATGGGTAAAATAGTGAACATGGAGGGAAAAAACGTATTTAAATGGGTAAAATAGTGAAAATGGAGGGAAAAAACGTATTTAAATGGGTAAAATAGTGAACATGGAGGGAAAAAACGTATTTAAATGGGTAAAATAGTGAACATGGAGGGGAAAAACGTATTTAAATAGGTAAAATAGTGAACATGGAGGGAAAAAACGTATTTAAATGGGTAAAATAGTGAACATGGAGGGAAAAAACGTATTTAAATGGGTAAAATAGTGAAATGGAGGGAAAAAACGTATTTAGATGGGTAAAATAGTGAACATGGAGGGAAAAAACGTATTTAGCATGGGGTTATAATAGTGAAAGGAGGGAAAGAATGGTATAATTAAAAGGGTTATAAATAGTGAAATGGGACGGGAAAACGTATTGATAAAAATGGGTAAAAAAATAAAATGGGAGGGAAAGAATGTATTTAATTTAAAAAGGAACAGGAGG
>JACEEZ010014893.1:22500-57500 GCA_016584305.1 Chionoecetes opilio
GAGATAGATAAATAGATAGATAGATAAATAGATAGATAGATAGATAGATAGATAGATAGATAGATAGATAGATAGATAGATAGATAGATAGATAGATAGATAGATAGATAGATAGATAGATAGAGAGAGAGAGAGAGAGAGAGAGAGAGAGAGAGAGAGAGAGAGAGAGAGAGAGAGAGAGAGAGAGAGAGAGAGAGAGAGAGAGAGAGAGAGAGAGAGAGAGAGAGAGAGAGAAGAGGAGAGGAGAGAGAGAGAGAGAGAGAGAGATAGAAGATAGATAGACAGACAGACAGACAGACAGATAGATAGATAGATAGATAGATAGATAGATAGATAGATAGATAGAGATAAAATAATACTATATAAAACTGCCTATCAATAAAAAATTTCGAAGAACTATAATTATAAAAGTTATTTCTATAGATACATATTTTTCTATTAGTCATTATTTATTATTTTTAAATTATTATTATTATTATTATTATTTATTATTATTATTATTATTATTATTATTATTATTATTATATTTTTGTTTTTTGTTAGGCGTCTAATTGCGTCATTGTTGTTAATTTTGTCACGGAGTAAAGTTCATGTTCGTGTGTGTGTGTGTGTGTGTGTGTGTGTGTGTGTGTTGTGTTTTGGGGTGCCCGTGTGTTTTTGTTGTGTGTGTGTGTCACCTTTGCGTGTGTGTTTTTGGGGGCGTGTGTTGTGTTGGGAAACAAAAAGGTAAAGGGGAAAGAGAATGAAAAGTGGGCCCAAAAAAAGGGAAAAGGGGGGAGGGGGGGGGAGAAAAAAAAGAGAAAGAAAGAGAGAGGAGAGGGGAGAGGGGGAGGGAGAGAAAAGGAGGGGAAGAGAGAGAAAAGAGAGAGAGAGAGAGAGAGAGAGAGAAATATATTAACGGGAAAAAAAAAAAAATCCGACACCGGAGAGGGGAGGAGAGAGAGAGAGAGAGAGAGAGAGGAGAGAAAAGAAGAGAGAGAGAGGGAAGAGGAAGGAGAGAGAAGAGAGGTATGGGGGGGGAGAGAGAGAAAAAAAAAAAAATCCAGGGGAAAAAGAAAAAAACCGCGGAAAAGAAGAGAAAAGGAGAAGAGGGGAAAAAGAGAGGAGGAGAGAGAAAGAGGAGAGAAGAGAGAGAGAGAGAAAAGAGGAAAAGAAAAAAAGGGGAGAGAGAAATTTAAAAAAGAGAGGAGGGGGAATATCAAGTTAACAAAAGGAAACAAGATATTTCTACATTTTTTATTTCATTACTTCTTTTTTTTCTCAAAATTTCTTTTCATCTTCTTTCATTTTTTTTCCCCTTCCCCTTCTTTCTTCTCACTTTTTTTAAACCTATTTGTTTTTGCATTTTTGCTGAGTCATAAAGGCAACACGAAAAATGTCTCTTTTCCTCTTTGCTCTCCTTCCTCCCCCTCTGCCCCCCTTCCCTTAAAAACGGCCCCAAAACGAAAAAGATCTCTTTCTTCCTTTTTCTTCACTTTCTGTTTAAATTTTTTTTTTTTTTTTTCTTTTTTTTTTTTCCCCATTTTAACTTTTTCTTTCCTTTTTCCCCTTTCCCCTTTTTCCCCGTAATAAATTAATTGTCGTATTTTCTCTCCCCCTCCCCTTTTGCTCTCTTTTGTTTCTCCTTTTTATGAGGTTTATCTTCCCAAAAATCCTCCTTCCTTCTCTCTTTTTAAGGGTTACCCAAAAGGGATTATCTTCAAAAATTCTTCTTTCTCTTCTCTCTCTCTCTCTCTCCCCCTTCTTCCTTTTTCAGTCTTCTCTCTCTCTTTATTTTTGATTTTTTTTACCAATATCCTCTCTCTCTTTTCTCTCTCCTCTCTCTTCTCCTTTCTCCTTTTTTTCTCCTTGCGTGTTTTGGGGGCAAAATTTTCTGGAGAAGAGGGGAGGAGAGGGAGAAAAAGAGAGAGAGAAGAGGGGAGAGAGAGAGAGAGGGGAAAAGAGAGAGAGAGAAAGAAAAGAGAAGAGAGAGAGAGAGAGAGAGAGAGGGGAGGAGAGAGAGGGGAGGGAGAGAGAGACCAGGGGATGGGACAGAGAATGATAGATAAAAAAGAAAAGGAGAGAGAAGAGAAGAGAGAGAGAAAAGAGAGAGAGAGAGAGGGGGAAGGGAGGAGAGAGAGAGAGGGGAGAAGAGAGGAGAAGAGAGAGAGAGAAAAAGGGGGAGGGGGGGGGGGGGGTTTTAATAACACGCCATTGTTAGTGTTACCCCCCCCCCCCCCCATTAACCCCGCTCCCCAAAATATTTAATTCAAAAATCTCCCCATGCAAATAAAGGGCCTTTGTTTACCTTCAAAATTCCCAACTTGTTTAAAGGTAAATTTAAAATTTTTGCCACTGATATTGGAGACTTTTTTTTTAATTGTTTTTATATTGTTTTTATTATTGTTAGTTTTATTTAATTATTTTTAAATTTAAAAATTTAAATATGTTTTTAAATTTTTTTTTATTTTTTTTTAAATTTTTCTTTTTAATTTTTGAGTAAAGGGTGAAATTTGGAAAAAACTAAATATTAAAACCCCCCAATATTAAAAAAAATAATTTAAAAAAAACTCAATTTTAAAAAAAAACCCCATTTTAAAAAAAAACTAATATTAAAAAAAATTTCCAATATTAAAAAAAACCTAAATATTAAAAAAGACTCAATTTATTAAAAAAAATTTAAATTTTAAAAAAAAAAACCCCCCTTAATATTAAAAAACTAAATATTAAAAAAACTAAATATTAAAAAAACCAATATTAAAAAAACTAAATTTTAAAAAAACACCAAATTTAAAAAAAACGTAAATATTAAAAAACCCCAAATTTTAAAAAAAAAACTCAATTTTAAAAAAAAACCAATTTTAAAAAAAAACCTCAAAAATTAAAAAAACTCATATTAAAAAACCCCAATTTATTAAAAAAAAAACTCAAATTAAAAAAACTCAATATTAAAAAAAACCAATTTTAAAAAAAAACCCAATTTTAAAAAAAAAACTCAATTTAAAAAAAAAACTAAATTTTAAAAAAAAAACTAATTTTTAAAAAAAACTCATATTAAAAAACTAAATTTTAAAAAATTTTAAATTTAAAAAACCCCATTACCAAAAAAAACTCAATATTAAATAAACTGAATATTAAAAAAACTGAATATTAAAAAACTCAATATTAAACAGACGCAATATTAAAAAAGCTTAATATTAAAAGAGCTCCATATTAAAAAAAAACTCATTATTAAAAAAAACTCCATATTGAAAAAACTCAATATTGAAAAATCTCAATATAAAAAAAAATCCATATTAAAAATACTCCATATAAAAATTCTGATTAGTAGTAGTTGTACTACTAATCTATTACTACTAGTTGTAGTAGTAGCTAGTAGTAGTAGTAGTAGAAATGGTAGTAGTAACAGTAAGCTAATAATAGTAGTAGTTTGATAGTAGTAGTAGTAGTAGTAGTAGTTTGATAGTAGTAGTAGTAGTAGTAGTTTGATAGTAGTAGTAGTAGTAGTAGTTTGATAGTAGTAGTAGCAGTAGTAGTAGTAGTAGTAGTAGTAGTAGTAGTAGTTTGATAGTAGTAGTAGTTTGATAGTAGTAGTAGTTTGATAGTAGTAGTAGTAGTAGTAGTAGTAGTAGTGGTAGTTTGATGGTAGCAGTATTAGTAGTAGTTTGATAGTAGTAGTAGTAGTTAGTAGTAGTAGTAGTAGTAGTAGTAGTTGATAGTAGAGTAGTAGTAGTAGCTTAGTAGTAGTAGTAGTAGTAGTAGTAGTAGTAGTAGATAGTAGTAGTAGTAGTAGTAAATGGTAGTAGTAAAGTAAGTATAATGTATATAATAGTAGTTGATAGTAGTAGTAGTAGTTAGTAGTTGATAGTAGTAGTAGTAGTAGTAGTAGTGTAGTAGTAGTAGTAGTAGTAGTAGTAGTAGTAGTAGTAGTAGTTTAGTATAGTAGTTAGTAGTAGTAGTAGTAGTTGATAGTAGTAGTAGTAGTAGTAGTAGTAGTAGATAGTAGTAGTCAGTAGTAAGTAGTAGTAGTAGTTGATAGTAGAGTAGTAGTAGTAGTTTGATAGTAGTAGTAGTAGTAGTAGTAGTAGTAGTTGTAGTAGTAGTAGTAGTAGTAGTAGTAGTAGTAGTAGTAGTAGTAGTAGTAGTAGTAGTAGTAGTAGTAGTAGTAGTAGTAGTAGAGTTAGTAGTAGTATAGTAGGTAGTAGTAGTAGTAGTAGTATAGTAGTAGTAGTAGTAGTAGTAGTAGTAAGTAGTAGTGTTAGAGTAGTAGTAGTAGTAGTAGTAGTAGTAGTAGTAGTAGTCAGTAGTAGTAGTAGTAGTAGTAGTAGATTTAGTAGTTAGTGTGCTGTAGTAGTTAGTAGTAGTAGTAGTAGTAGTATGATAGTAGTAGTAGTAGTAGTAGTAGTAGTAGTAGTAGTAGTAGTAGTAGGTAGTATCTCCTATAACCTTCAAAAGTCTGAATAACCTTGTCAGTAAAATCACAACTAATACTTATTTACGCAATCTTGAAAATAAACTTTGTCGTCATGGTTAAGTAACAGACGCCATTGCCATTGCTCACCTCAAAACACAAAAACATTTACAAGGAAAATTTACTTGTTTAGACGTGTTGTTATTTTACTTCCGTGTGACGAATACAAGGTGTGTGTGTGTGTGTGTGTGTGTGTGTGTGTGTGTGTGTGTGTGTGTGTTGTGTGTGTGTGTGTGGCAAGGAGAGCGAGAAAAATGAATGATAAAAGTATATGAAATGGTTTGGAGGGACACGAGAGAGAGAGAGAGAGAGAGAGAGAGAGAGAGAGAGAGAGAGAGAGAGAGAGAGAGAGAGAGAGAGAGAGAGAGAGAGAGAGAGAAAACACATTGAAGAAAAAATAGAAATAAACAAAATATAACACAAAGAAATGCATATATACACACACACACACACACACACACACACACATATACAAGAGATGATTCATATCTACTAAAAAAACAAATTATCGAAAATAATAAAAAAATAACTCATTCCTTTACCTTACATTGCTTCCTTTTTCCTTTGTCTTTCATTTTTCTTTTGCTTGCTTCCTCTGTATTCCTCTGTATTCCTTTGTATTCCTCTGTATTCCTTTGTATTCCTCTGTATTCCTCTGTATTCCTTTGTATTCCTCTGTATTCCTTTGTATTCCTCTGTATTCCTTTGTATTCCTCTGTATTCCTCTGCATTCCTTTGTATTCCTCTGTATTCCTTTGTATTCCTCTGTATTCCTTTGTATTCCTCTGTATTCCTTTGTATTCCTCTGTATTCCTCTGCATTCCTCTGCATTCCTTTGCATTCCTCTGCATTCCTTTGCATTCCTCTGTATTCCTTTGTATTCCTCTGTATTCCTCTGTATTCCTTTGTATTCCTTTGTATTCCTTTGTATTCCTTTGTATTCCTCTGTATTCCTCTGCATTCCTTTGCATTCCTCTGCATTCCTCTGCATTCCTTTGCATTCCTCTGTATTCCTTTGTATTCCTCTGTATTCCTTTGTATTACTTTGTATTCCTTTGTATTCCTCTGTATTCCTCTGCATTCCTTTGCATTCCTCTGCATTCCTCTGCATTCCTTTGCATTCCTCTGTATTCCTTTGTATTCCTCTGCATTCCTTTGCATTCCTCTGCATTCCTTTGCATTCCTCTGCATTCCTTTGCATTCCTTTGCATTCCTTTGCATTCCTCTGCATTTCTTTGTATTCCTCTGTATTCCTCTGTATTCCTTTGTATTCCTCTGTATTCCTCTATTCCTTTGTATTCCTCTATTCCTTTGTGTTCCTCTGTATTCCTTTGTATTCCTCTGTATTCCTCTATTCCTTTGTGTTCCTCTGTATTCCTCTATTCCTTTGTATTCCTCTATTCCTTTGTATTCCTCTGTATTCCTCTATTCCTTTGTGTTCCTCTGTATTCCTCTATTCCTTTGTATTCCTCTGTATTCCTCTATTCCTTTGTATTCCTCTGTATTCCTCTATTCCTTTGTGTTCCTCTGTATTCCTCTATTCCTTTGTATTCCTCTGTATTCCTCTATTCCTTTGTATTCCTCTGTATTCCTCTATTCCTTTGTGTTCCTCTATTCCTTTGTATTCCTCTGTATTCCTCTGTATTCCTCTATTCCTTTGTATTCCTCTATTCCTTTGTGTTCCTCTGTATTCCTTTGTATTCCTCTGTATTCCTCTATGTTCCTCTGTATTCCTTTGTATTCCTCTGTATTCCTCTATTCCTTTGTATTCCTCTATTCCTTTGTGTTCCTCTGTATTCCTTTGTATTCCTCTGTATTCCTCTATTCCTTTGTGTTCCTCTATTCCTTTGTGTTCCTCTGTATTCCTTTGTATTCCTCTATTCCTTTGTGTTCCTCTGTATTCCTCTATTCCTTTGTGTTCCTCTGTATTCCTTTGTATTCCTCTGTATTCCTCTATTCCTTTGTGTTCCTCTGTATTCCTCTATTCCTTTGTGTTCCTCTGTATTCCTTTGTATTCCTCTGTATTCCTCTATTCCTTTGTATTCCTCTGTATTCCTCTATTCCTTTGTGTTCCTCTGTATTCCTCTATTCCTTTGTGTTCCTCTGTATTCCTCTATTCCTTTGTGTTCCTTTGTATTCCTCTGTATTCCTTTGTATTTTGGTTTAGGTCTTGATCACGTGAGGGGGAGCAAGACCGTGGGTGTTGTTAGGTTGGCCCCAGTGGTGGCGTCGCCGTTAATCAAAAAGTTTACTTCGTTAACTGTTAATCAGTTATCCAAAAGATTAACTTTGATAACCGTTAATCAGTTAATTCTTTAAAAATGTAACGGAAGTTATCGATAAACCGTTAACGTTAATTTTTATTCTAGAAAAAAACAAAATCAGTTTTTGCTCTAAAACCACCTAAAAACACCTTTGTAAAGTGCCAACACTATAAAATCTGCCTTGATGGGGTTTTGAAAGGGCTTTAGAACCCAATACTATAGTTTTTTTTGCTTTAGTTAAAAAAAAGGCAGATTTTATAGTTTAAAATTTTTAAAAAACCTAAAAAAGGCTGATTTCATGGTTTTGGCCCTGGTTTAGGTTTGTAAAGGCTGCCACACCCACAAAAGGCTGAAACAAAACTTAAATGAAACAAAATATTAGTATTAAACTAAAAAAAAATATTGATAAAGTGGCCGCAAGAAATCAAAATAAAAGAATGAAAAGCACGATATAGACACAGCTACATAGTTTAGAAAAATAATAGAAACTTTTAAACGTTTAGCGGTTTTTATGAAATGTTTGCGTTAGCGGACTTGAGTTAACGGAAGTTAAATGTAACGGAAGTTAAATGTAACGGAAGTTAAATGTAACGGAAGTTAAATGTAACGGAAGTTAATTAGTCCGATAATGATTTCCAAAGTTAACTTAAAAGTTAAATCGTTAACAAAAATGTTTACTTCGTTAATTAACGATTAACGGATTAACGGTTTGGTGGCCACCTTTGGTTGTCCCTTTCAATGGTCAATGGTCTTTAATTAATGGTCCATGGTTTTTAAATGGTCTCCAATGGTCTTTTAATGGTCAGATTGGGCCACTAGGAACACTCAGGCTGCAAGGACAACAAACAGATAAAATAATATAAGAAAACTATTTTTACTTCTAATAAAAAGTTATCTAACAAATAAATAAAATAAGATTATTTAAAAAGACATTCAATTATAAAAGTTGTCAAGATAATATAAATGTTAATATAAATAAAATAAATATTAAAAGGAGAAAAGAAATTAAAGCAGTACAGTAAAACCTCTCCTATTGGGACTAATTGGGCCAAGGAGTGGTCAGAGTAATGCAAGGATCCGAATAATGGGGGGATTATATATGGGGGGGATATGAAAAAAATATATATATATATAAAAAAAAAAAAAAAAAAAATCTAGGTCTATATATAGCTAGGCATTTTCGACCCCTAAAAAAAAAAAAAAAAAAAAAAAAAAAAAAAAAAAATCTAGGTGTATAGGACATTTCGACCCCTAAAAAAAAAAAAAAAAAAAAAAAAAAAAAAAAAAAAAAATCTAGGTGTATAGGACATTTCGACCCCTAGAAAAAAAAAAAAAAAAAAAAAAAAAAAAAAAAAAAAAAAAAAAAAAAAAAAAAAAATGAGGTCCGAATAATGTCAAAGTCCGAATAATGAGGGTCCGAATACGCGAGGTTTTACTGTATTAGCAACACAAATAAAATAAAAAGTAAAATAATATAAGACAATAACAGCGCGTTTTCGCAACCGCTCTGGCCCGGTCTGGTCTGTGCTAGTCCCGGGCGGCCACTGTTTTCGCGAGGCGGATTGGACCAGGCTGGAACGGGCTAGACTGGTCCAGGCTAGCAAGCAGGACCAGGCTGGACCAGTGTGGGGAGAACTGGCACATGCACACTACAGTCAGCGGGGAAGGCGACCAGGAGCTTCTCGTGCTGCTGACAAGACATTCAACACCATGATGGTCGACCGTAAGACTAAAGTAATTTCACGTAAAATTACAATATTCGCAATTTGGTGAAACAACATCTTGGGAAATGAATGTACTGTCCACAACACTATACAGGTTGAAGTTCCCAAACTCGGCAACCTCGGGACCAGCGCCGAGCCGAGTAATGGAATTTTCCGACTTTTAGAACGTAGATATATTAAGGGGAAAAAAAGCATGAAAATCACATGAAAAAAATGTTTGGACGTTTGGGAGCCATAATACCAATAACAGACCTGTAGAAGTACACAAAATAACAGTGTACACAACTCTACAGTCACAACACCACTGAACAATAACAACAAACAAATCGGCGGGAGAAACCAAGCGGCCTAGTGTGGTGGCACCCAGCGGCCGACCCGGCAACTACGCCCAGGGTTTTGGGTGTTCTGCCGGGTTTTGGAAAATCCCGAACCATAGCCGAGTTTTGGGTGTTGCCGAGTTTGGGAACTTCAACCTGTAGTCGCCACTGCACTAATGTCACCGGCGCCATATAGTACACATTTTAGCATCACTACAGACTTGTATGTGTCACTGAAGACATGTACCCTAGCTATAGTGTTATGTAGATAATGTAAACTACCTACTGTGCACGTGATGTGATCTGTAGTGATGCTAAAATTCGTAATATATGCCTCTGCGACATTATAGTGCAGTGGCGACTATAGAGTGTTATTAACGGTAAATGAACGAAATTCCATCATTCATTTCTTCACAGTCATCCCTGCAACTTGACTTCCCATTGAGAGTTCAAGTCAATAAAATGCACTCTTTTTTTAACGCCCACTCGACTCCCCAGCCAATAGGAGCGACGAATGGGACGGGGCCAGTCTCGATGTATTTTAGCGAGCATCAGTCCAGCTTGTCCCGGCCTGGACTGGACTGGACTGGCCCAGGGCGGTGGACGTCGCGAAAACACGCTATAAATAACACAATAAAGTCGTGAAAGCAATAAAGTACCATAAACAAAGCAAATAAAAACATGGTAAATAGATAAAAACTGAGATAATATAGTTACCGTAGATAACACTATAGTCGCCAGTCACTCGCCACTGCACTAATGTCGGCCTTAACAATATATTACGAAGTTTAGCATCACTACAGACTTTTATGTGCCACTGAAGACACATGCACAGTACATGTAGTCAAAGCCGGGCACTTGCGTTACCGTTTGCGTTACTGGTTACTGTGTTACTGTGTTACTAATGCACTGCCAATCGGTAACGCAGTATCACGGTAATGCAAAGATTTTCAAAGTAATGCACGACCAGTAATGCACCAAAAAAAATTAGCGTTACCACTCGCGTTTTCGTAATTTTCAAAAGTTAAGAAACGAAACGACAATCGCCGAATTTGTTGCACGGCATTGTTGAGGTGTTCTGCAGGCGTGGCGTGTATTCATGCATAGACCACTTTGTTGGGAGGTTAGGAACTTTAAGGGGGACTCTTATATTTCCGGGAACACACATTATTAAAAAAAAAATCTCGAAAACTAATAATTTTATGGGAAACGTTCTTCTATACAAAAGTGTTTCGAATAATGGGGTGGACAGTGGAGGTGAAAATGAAAAAGATCGAAGGAAAAAACTTGGTAAAAATTTTGGTAACGCTGATAATGCACTTTCAATTTTGGTAATGCTGATAATGCACTTTCAATTTTGGTAACGCTGATAATGCACTTTCAATTTTGGTAATGCTGATAATGCACTTTCAATTTTGGTAATGCTGATAATGCACTTTCAATTTTGGTAACGCTGATAATGCACTTTCAATTTTGGTAATGCTGATAATGCACTTTCAATTTTGGTAATGCTGATAATGCACTTTCAATTTTGGTAACGCTGATAATGCACTTATAATTTTGGTAACGCTGATAACGCACTTTCAATTTTGGTAACGCTGATAACGCACTTTCAATTTTGGTAACGCTGATAACGCACTTTCAATTTTGGTAACGCTGATAACGCACTTTCAATTTTGGTAACGCTGATAATGCACTTTCAATTTTGGTAACGCTGATAACGCACTTTCAATTTTGGTAACGCTGATAATGCACTTTCAATTTTGGTAACGCTGATAACGCACTTTCAATTTTGGTAACGCTGATAACGCACTTTCAATTTTGGTAACGCTGATAATGCACTTTCAATTTTGGTAACGCTGATAACGCACTTTCAATTTTGGTAACGCTGATAACGCACTTTCAATTTTGGTAACGCTGATAACGCACTTTCAATTTTGGTAACGCTGATAACGCACTTTCAATTTTGGTAACGCTGATAATGCACTTTCAATTTTGGTAACGCTGATAACGCACTTTCAATTTTGGTAACGCTGATAATGCACTTTCAATTTTGGTAACGGTAACGCAGTAACGCGGACCGCTCTAAGGAAATTAAAATCGGTAACACATTGACGGTAATGCACTACCTGTCCGGCGGTAACGGGCCCAGCTCTGCTATGTAGTTTATATTATCTACACACTACATGTCTTCAGTGGCACATACAAGTCTGTAGTGATGCTAAAATTCGTAATATATTGTGCCTGGCGACATTAGTGCAGTGGCGAGTGACTGGCGACTATAGTGTTATCTACGGTAGGCTTTTAGTAGGTAGGGGGTTCACCGAAAAGGCAGGCACCTCTCGGGGATCGAACCCGAGACCTTCCACTTGCCGGGCGGATGTGCTACCGTTACACCACGGTCGCCTCCTAGTGACAACCCACACACATAGTAAACTGGCAGAGAATAGGGAGGGAAATTATCACACCAAGGTAAGGTTTTTTCTTCTTTTCTAGTATATAGCCATTCATTTCTAGCATGAAATTAAACATCTTGAGGAATTCACAGTGTTTAATAAAATAGTTAGGGACATACTAGTAATAGAGAAGCAGACTCCCTCACTGAATCTCCCCTCACCTTCCCTCTCTCCCCTCACCCTCCCTAACTCTCCCTCTAGTCCCTCCCTGTATCTCCCCTCTTCCTTCCCCTCCCTGTCTCTCCCCTCTCCCTCCCTCCCTCTCCCTCCCTCTCCCTCCCCTCTCCCTTCCCCCCTCAGCCACACAGTTCTATAGGCGGTGGACACAAGGGCACGAAAGTAAACATTGTCGCTTCAAACTGTGCTCTGTCCTGTGGGGTGAGCAGGTCCAAAGGGGTGTAGTTATGGCCCGCGTGTCCCTGCCGGGGGGCTTGCTGGGGGGCTTGCTGAGGGGCTTGCTGAGGGGCTTGCTGGGGGGGGGGCTTGCTGGGGGGTCTGTGCCTGGCCCCCATGTACAGGTGTAGGCTCGGCAGGTCTACCAAACAGCCCCGGTTTTGGGTTAGCCTCCCCCGGCCCACCAAACACCCCTGATTTAAGCCCCCAGCCCCCACCACTAGAGCTGCCCCCCACAAACGGACCCTTACCCCCTTCTTGCGCCCCCGCCACTTGTGCCCCACCAAAAATGGAGATAGGAGGCTGCTGTGGCCCGCCTGAGAAGACACTGGGGAAGGAGGTGGCTGGTGGTGGCTGCGAGGTAAACAGCCCCCCTGATTGTGCCTGCTGTGGTTGTGGTGACTGTGCACTAAATAGCCCAGGCTGCTGTTGTGTTTGTGGCGGTGCCTGTGCACCAAATAAGCCAGGCTGTTGTGGCTGTTGTGGCTGTTGTTGTCCAAATAAACCTCCTTGCTGTGTCTGCGGCGGAGCACCAAACAAGCTGGAAGAGCTCTGTTGTTGTTGTTGTTGCTGTTGTTGTTTCTGCTGGCCGAAGATGCTGACAGGGGTGGTCGCAGTTTGGGGCTGTGTGTTAGGTCTGGCCCCACCAAACACCTGCTGGGGGGTCTGGGGGGCTGTCTGGCCAGGGGGGGGCCCAAACAGTGACCCAGGGGTACTAGGGGAGGGCTGGGCGGAGGCACCTCCAAATACCCCCGCCGCCCCCCCACCCTGGGCACCACCAAACACCCCCCCTGCGGCCCCCCCAAACACTGAGGACTGAGCCCCCCCAAACACTGGCTTTGCCCCCGCACTCGCCCCCCCACTAAAGATGCTGGGGGTGGCTGAGGCCTGTGCAGCCCCCCCAAACACCGAAGGGGGGGCTATGGCAAAGACTGAAGTTTGAGGAGCGGCCCCCAGCAAGCCCCCCCCGCTGGTCGCCCCCCCGAACACACTAGCGGGGGCCTTGCCAAACAGCTCCTCCCCTGGCTGCTTCAGTGCCCCCCCCTGTGCCCCCCCCTGCGCCCCCTGCTGCTCTAAGGGACTCTTGTTGAAGAATATGTCTTTCTGTGGGCAGGCAGAAGAACACTCATATTGCAATCTTGGTCTCAAATAGATTGATTTAATGCCTAACAAGGTGAATGTGCCAGCCATCAGAGGTCATATGGCACTATGGCAAAGCATATCAAGGGTCAGGGTCAAGGAATAATAGTGAAACGATGAGGGAAGGGGACAGCACGGAATGTTACAGCAGGATGGTTAGATCAGATGTAGGATGTGGATGTGTTGGAGGAAGGAGGTTACATTGTCCAGGGAGAAGGAGGGGGATTCCGGGAGCATGTCCGCAAGACAGGGAGGTCGGGAAAGGGAGGACAGATGAGGAAAGGAACTGGAACGGGCAGGAGTAGGATGGGGGCAGGATATTAGGACATGTTGGACAGTGAGAGGAGCTTGACAGGGTGTGCAGAGGGTTGGGGAGGAGCGTGACAGGGTGTGCAGAGGGTTGGGGAGGAGCGTGACAGGGTGTGCAGAGGGTTGGGGAGGAGCGTGACAGGGTGTGCAGAGGGTTGGGGAGGAGCGTGACAGGGTGTGCAGAGGGTTGGGGAGGAGCGTGACAGGGTGTGCAGAGGGTTGGGGAGGAGCGTGACAGGGTGTGCAGAGGGTTGGGGAGGAGCGTGACATGAGATAGGAGTGTGTGAGGTTGGACATATGTGAAAAACTGCCTCTGAATATTACTCAAAAGAGAAAAATACTGATTGTTTATGAAATGACAAGCTAAAATATTCTTACCACCTGTACAAAATATTAACCTTAGGAACTATTATTATTGTTATTACTATTATTATTATTACTATTATTATTATTACTCTTATTATTGTTATTACTATTATTATTATTATTATTATTATTATTACTATTATTATTGTTATTACTATTATTATTATTACTATTATTATTATTACTATTATCATTGTGTTAGAGGGAAAGCTTTGAAGGCTCTACACAGGACACTAGACCCCAAGATACCCACCAGGGCCTGTACTGCTTCTGGCGTGGACAGCTTGAGGGCCTCGCGCAGCTGCCTGAACTGCTGCTGGATCTCGGCCCAGTTGGCTTGCTGCACAATAAGAGAATAAACTGATATAAACACTGCACTTGGAAACTTGTAGTAGATACTCTCAACTCCTTCACGCCCAGATCTTTCCTTGGCTATAAAAAATTGTCTGTTGTCGAGCCATAAAATAACGAAAAGTCACTAAATATACCACATGAGTTAGTGGACAAGGATATTAAACAGGTCATAGCTATAAAATATTGCTTATAGTCACTCATAATCGTCTAATGGTACCCAAATTACAATGGAAATTACGTTCTGGGCCTCAAAGGGTTAAAATCATAACTGCTGTTTTGATTTGACATCCTTATACACACACACAGACACACACACACATGCAATAATTCCCGGGGATTTTTCCACTAAGAAATATGGGTGGTTACTGTCCCACTTGAGCAAGGGGATAGGGTGTGTGGTGTGTGAGGTCCCAGCATTACCCAAAGATCGGTAATTATGAGCTCCAAGTCACACCGGGAGGGTGAAACTGGCGATCGTGAGTCTGCCTCGCATGGACGAGACCGTGGGTGAATGACACACACACACACACACACACACACACACACACACACACACACACACACACACACACAACACACACACCTCGAAAATAATGTAGATATGGAGACGAGGCCATACAAATGTAGCTCAGGCCCTGTAAGATACAACTAGATGAATAGCTTGTATACACACACACACACACACACACACACACACACACACACACACCACACACACACACACACACAAGAGAAAGGGGAGATTTTATAGCAGTGTACAGAGCATCAATGGGTCTGGAAAACATTGATAGAGAAGATCTGTTTGTGTGGGACGCTAGAAGTACAAGAGGTCATGAGAAGAAATTGAAAAGGACAACATGCAAGAGGGATATACAAAAATCCAGCTTCCCGTATAGAAGCCTAGAAGCCTGGAACAACCTTGATGCAAAAGTGATTCATGCAAGAACTATTCAGGACTTCAAAGGCAACCTGGATAATAGTAGATTTGGAGACGGGACAGTACGAGCATAGTTCTTATCCTGTATGTTACAACTAGGTAAACACACCACACACACACACACACACACACACACACACACACACACACACACACACACACACACACGCAAACCCTCACATATTGTTGGTAGGTGTTGGTCTTGTTGGCGGTGTAGGCCTGCAGTCTGAACTCCTCCGGCGCGGTGTCGGAGAAGCCCTGCAGGAGCGGCCGAGCCTTGAGGGGCGTGAAGCTGGAGGCGAGCCACTGACCACTGCGTTCCCACTGGTTCATCTCACCACTCACCTGCTTGCTGCGGAGGGTGTGCGGGGCTTGTATTATGCTTAGGAGGTGTGTGGGAGATGTGTGTGTATGATGAGATAATATGTAGATGTCTCGCCGCTCACCTGCTTGCTGGAGATGGTGTACGAGTGTGCTGTGTTAGGTTTATGAAGGGTTCCATAATATAATCCTTTAAGTTTCTGCTCCTATTGATTATATATACAGCCAAATTCCCAACATCCGACTTTTTTCACCACCACATTGTGTCTTGTTTTGGCCATTTATTTGACTTCGTTTTTTTTTAGTTTTTAGAAAATATTGATGTGTGGCTTTATTTATGCATGAATTTTACTTTCGCGTCTACCACTGGATCGGCCTTCAAGAGCTGCATCTTTTATGTTCTATACCATTTTGTCCTTACGTTTAGGGTTACTGTGATATCCGAACATCCGACTATTCCGATTATCCGACCTACCTTCGGTCCCCCCAAGGTCGGATAATTAATACTTAGCTGTATATATATCTTTTTTTCTTCTCTCTCTCAATAGACCTAATCACCCAATTCATTAACGCCATCATTTCTTAAGGCCGGTTCCCACTGTGAGGTTACGGGGCCACATGGACCCACGAAACGCTATCAACTTAAAAGCTAAAAGCGTGTAAAATAGTCAAAATATACAATTACTACCTACACCTATACATAAATATATCATAGCTATTCCTTCTTCATAAACCCCTAAAGTTAATCCCATAAGGTAGGCAGAGCACATAAAAACAACATAAAATACGATAAATATTACGTAACACTACCGTAGATAACACTATAGTCGCCAGTCACTCGCCACTGCACTAATGTCGCCAGGCACAATATATTACGAATTATAGCATCACTACAGACTTTTATGTGCCACTGAAGAGACATGCACAGTAGTTTATATTATGTACATCACACTACATGTCTTCAGTGGCACATAAAACTCTGTAGTGATGCTATAATTCGTAATATATTGTGCCTGGAGACATTAGTGCAGTGGCGAGTGACTGGCGACTATAGTGTTATCTACGGTAGATAAAAAGTTATTTGTATCCTCAGAAATATTAGAATGAAACGCTAGAAAAAAAATCTCCGAGTTCACACATCCTTCAAAAAACTATTCGCCCGAGAAAAAAAAAAAAATGCAACTCCTATAAAAACACAAAAACACGAGAATTATGAAGAAAAAAAATTACGAAAAAAAAATATCCGTCAAAAAAATTTACGAAAAAAAAAGAAAAAAAAAAGTCACGCTAGATCTATTACAGAAAAAAATAAAATTATAAATCACATCTATAAAATAAATAAAAAGGAGAAAAAAAAGTCAAACGCAACCCTTGGCTACTCACACAAAATCGTTGAATTCTTTGGAGTCCTGTTGGGCGCTCGACTTCCCGCCAAACACCGTGCTGGTCCCCGCATAGCCCCCCGCGCCGGGCCCTGGGGGTTGAAACGACTAAATCAAACACCGAACGAGGCATGCGTGCGTGTGTGTGTGTGTGTGTTAACAGGGGATGGCAGAGGTTGACAGGGGTTAGCAGGGTGTTGACAGGGGCTTACAGGGGTATTGGCAGGTGGGGTGGTTGACAGGGGTATTGGCAGGGTGTTGACAGGGGTTGACAGAGGTATTGGCAGGGTGTTGACAGGGGGTTGACAGGGGTTGACAGGGGTTGACAGGGGTATTGACAGGGGTTGACAGGGGTATTGGCAGGGTGTTGACAGGGGTTGACAGAGGTATTGACAGGTGGTTGACAGGGGTATTGGCAGGGTGTTGACAGGGGGGTTGACAGGGGGTTGACAGGGGTTGACAGGGGACATACCTTGGTTGGGTGGGTGGTAGTTCCAACATTTGGCGCCATATTTACAGGTTCCCTTGAGATAGTAACTACAGATCTGCTTGTTGCTGCCCCCGGCCTGCTGCTGCTGCTGCCCGAACATGCTGGCACGCTGTCTCACTCAACCTGCAGGGTCACACAGGGTCACACAGGGTCATACACAGGGTCACAAAGGTCTATAAGGTAATAAAAATAGGGTCACAAAACTGAAAGGGTCAATATGGTAAGAAAAAGGGTGACAATTTCAGGCCCAGGGGTGGTGAAATCCCTGTTGGGGTGCTGGGGTGGTGAAATCACTGTTGGGGTGCTGGGGTGGTGAAATCACTGTTGGGGTGCTGGGGTGGTGAAATCACTGTTGGGGTGCTGGGTGGTGAAATCACTGTTGGGGTGCTGGGGTGGTGAATCACTGTTGGGGTGCTGGGGTGGTGAAATCACTGTTGGGGTGCTGGGGTGGTGAAATCCCTGTTGGGGTGCTGGGGTGGTGAAATCACTGTTGGGGTGCTGGGGTGGTGAAATCACTGTTGGGGTGCTGGGGTGGTGAAATCACTGTTGGGGGTGCTGGTGAAATCACTGTGAGGGTGCTGGGGTGGTGAAATCACTGTTGGGGTGCTGGGGTGGTGAAATCACTGTTGGGGGTGCTGGTGAAATCACTGTGAGGGTGCTGGGGTGGTGAAATCACTGTTGGGGTGCTGGGGTGGTGAAATCACTGTTGGGGTGCTGGGGTGGTGAAATCACTGTTGGGGTGCTGGGGTGGTGAAATCACTGTTGGGGGTGCTGGTGAAATCACTGTGAGGGTGCTGGGGTGGTGAAATCACTGTTGGGGTGCTGGGGTGGTGAAATCACTGTTGGGGGTGCTGGTGAAATCACTGTTGGGGTGCTGGGGTGGTGAAATCACTGTTGGGGGTGCTGGTGAAATCACTGTTGGGGTGCTGGGGTGGTGAAATCACTGTTGGGGGTGCTGGTGAAATCACTGTGAGGGTGCTGGGGTGGTGAAATCACTGTTGGGGTGCTGGGGTGGTGAAATCACTGTTGGGGTGCTGGGGTGGTGAATCACTGTTGGGGTGCTGGGGTGGTGAATCACTGTTGGGTGCTGGGGTGGTGAAATCACTGTTGGGGTGCTGGGGTGGTGAATCACTGTTGGGGTGCTGGGTGGTGAAATCACTGTTGGGGTGCTGGGGTGGTGAAACCTGTTGGGGTGCTGGGGGTTTGAAATCACTGTTGGGGTGCTGGTGTGAAGTCACTGTTGGGGTGCTGGGGTGGTGAAATCACTGTTGGGGGTGCTGGTGAATCACTGTGAGGGTGCTGGGTGGTGATCACTGTGGGGTGCTGGGTGTGAAATCATGTTGGGGTGCTGTGAATTCACTGTGAGGGTCCTGGGTGGTGAAATCACTGTTGGGTGCTGGGGTGGTGAAATCACTGTGGGTGCTGGGTGGTGAAATCACTGTTGGGGTGCTGGGTGGTGAAATCACTGTTGGGGTGCTGGAAATCACTGTAGGGTGCTGGGGGTGAAATCACTGTTGGGGTGCTGGGTGGTAAATCACTGTTGGGGTGCTGGTGAAATCACTGTTGGGGTCTGGGGTGGTGAAATCACTGGTGGGGTGCTGGTGAAATCACTGGTGGGGTGCTGGGGTGGTGAAATCACTGTTGGGGGTGCTGGGAAACGCTGCATATATGGCACTACAATGTTAGAGTTGCTCGCAATGGATACAAAAGTATGGAAGGGATACTTTTTGACAAGAGTATTATGTTTATTTGATAAAATTTAGCCTCATTATACTGACTTTCAGTGAGAGTACTTTCACTGGAGTGCTGTAGTCAGCTGTAGTCTCTGTACCCAGATGTTAGCCAGAGTTAGGGGCTGCTGCACTTTCTACACCTGACTAGTAGTGACTACGGGATCCGTTGATTCGGGCCGCCAGTTGAAACAGGCCGCCTATAGTAGCATGCATACCCACAGGCAGGACAGGGCGGTGCCATTAAAATCTATAAGGTTAGGTTTGGTTTCATTAAAACCTATAAGGTCAGGCTCGGCTTGGCGGTCTTGCCTTGGTTTTGGAGACATGCATTTAATATAGGATGCATTTAATATAGGATGCATTTAATATAGGATGCATTTAATATAGGATGCATTTAATATAGGATGCATTTAATATAGGATGCATTTAATATAGGATGCATTTAATATAGGATGCATTTAATATAGGATGCATTTAATATAGGATGCATTTAATATAGGATGCATTTAATATAGGATGCATTCAATATAGGATGCATTTAATATAGGCGGCCTGATACAACTGGCGGCCCGAATCACCTGTATACCCTGACTACAGGGGGGCTGAGGTCGGCAAAGGTTAATAAACGCTGGCCCAGAACACTGCGTCCCCTACCCTAATACTGAAACACTGCTCCCTGGGTGAAGAGTTGTTTGACAAAATAGTACACGTATGTGACAGTCCTGCACACCTTGAGGCATCCTGACAGCCCTGGGGTGGAGCCCTGAAAACCCTATCCTTTGCCCTAGAAGGCTGTGACAGCCCCGCAAACCTTGCCCCGCTTCTCACTGCCCTAGTAGTGATGGATACTTTGGTTGCAAACAATGTTTCCTAAATGTTTCCAAAGGTTGCAAACAATGTTTCCCAACTGTTTCCAAAGGTTGCAAACAATGTTTCCTAAATGTTACCCGTCCAGAATTCAGTAACTGTTGTTCTCAGGATGTCTGTGGCGCCTGGCGACATTAGGGCAGGTGGCGACTAAAGTGTTATCTACGGTACGTACTCTACTACTTCATTCTGCCATAGTTTATATGGTACAATAACTTCCATACTCTCTTAGCCCCCTTCCCCCCCTTTGTTTTTTGCACTACGCCTCGCCCCCTTATAAAAAACAGGGTGATTTAGACCAAGAAGTTATTATGAGGACACATACACATCAAAATTTATTAGAATATAAATAAAAGGCTCGTTTTTATAATAGCGTTAAGTTTTGAACCCAGAAATACCCCATTTAGCGTGCATATATTGCCTCTGCTTGAGTGTTATATCATGCAATACAGCCCTACACCCTTACTTACCCCTTACATAGCCTTGAATATTGCACGGGAACCCGTAAATTGATGTGAACAGCAGAAGAAAATAAGAGAAATAAGATAAGTGAAGCCAGAAATACCCCATTTTTACCCATTTAGCGTGCATATATTGCCTCTGCTTGGGTGTTATATCATGCATTACAGCCCCACACCCTTACTTACCCTTACATAGCCTTGAATATTGCACGGGAACCCGTAAATTGAGGTAAACAGCAGAAGAAAATAAGAGAAATAAGATAAGTGAAGCCAGAAATACCCAGTGTTTACCTATTTATCGGGCATATATTGTCCTTGTCAACGGGTAATATCATGCAATACAGCCCCATACCCTTACTTACCCCTTAAATAGCCTTGAATATTGCACGGGGAGGCGTAAATTGAGGTATAAATGTAAGAATAAGGGTAAATTTCCAATATGGCCGCTGTGACGTCATCCGCTGTGACGTCATCAAGGACTTGATCAGAGCTTATCTTGATCTTGACATCCAACTCGAGACTACAACTATTCCCTACATAATCAAATACATCAAATAATGAATAAATCAACACGGATAGAGTAAAATAATGATAAATAGGACACATTAAGCCTATAAAAACAATGAAATAACGAAGAATTATTGAAATATCGTGTTTTAAAAATGGCCGAAAAAACCTCATATTCACCACAACAAAAATCGACTTTCTGACGAAGCACTTATAACTCGTGAAAAAATATGAGCAAATAGTACATGATGTGTGTATCTTATAAACAGTAACAGATCCTCGTTTAGTGTTGCAGCCACGAAGCAACACATGTTTTATTTTTTCGATAATTTGACCCTTTACACCACTGAGTCAGATGTATTTCTTGAATAAACACGTGAAAAACACGTCCCATAGACACACACAAACACGCTGCGACTGTAGGCACAGCTAATCACACACAAAATACCTCACCGCTCATTTAGAAGGAAGAATAAGATTGACGTTAAAATGTAAACAAAAATCCCTTCAGACAAAAAATCAAAATACACTTACCAGACCCGTGATTATTACATAAAACGATGCGGAAATATTGAAATATATTAAAACACACAAAAATATCCCTATATTTAGTGTTAAAAAAGAATTATCAACAAAAAATCGGTAAATCATACGGGTTTACTAACTGATTGAGTCACATTTCTTTTACGTAGGCCTTAAACTCAGAGACTTTTTATGAAAAGTCTTAAAAGAAACTGCGGTTTTCAATAAGGTAATACAATCCTGATTCGGTGCACGAATAAAAAAGTGATTATTCGTTTTAAAATGCGTAATTGGCACCTCGTAACATGGCGGCGAGGCCAAGGGCTGAGGGCCAATCAGAGGCCTGGCATCTCTCCCTACATCTCTCAGCCAATCAGCGTCCAGGAACCAACTGGCCGCCAAGTTTGTTGTTTATTCCCGATATATACTTATTTAATGGGAAATAAGGTGAAATCTACCCTTAAATACCTTATTTATTGCATATTAGTGACAATAGGAGTAGTGTTAGTGATAAATATAGGGTGGACGATAATACATTGCCGCCATATTAGCCTTTCAGCGTAATATTCTCCCTGAAATAAAGGACTGACCTTATTTTGATCCGGTAAATGGAATATTTTGACGTGTTTTCGCTAAGAGTCTCCCGCTGAATACTACAGACGTACCCAGGGTATACCTTGATGCGCTGATCCTAGGTTCGAGTCCCGCGTGCCCGAGAGTAGCTTGTTACGGACCACTATGTACCCCCGCCGTACCCGTGGCCGCGGCGGTACGGGGCTGACGCCGTTATAGTGGACGAGAACTGCGCTTTCGCTCTTTAGGTCAGATACACACACTGCAGCGGCCTCACACCTTAGAATGCACACTTTTTCTCTTAATTAACGTTCACACACACACACACACACACAAAGGCGTCACAGCTAGACGTCCTGTGTAGCGATCTCACCAGCTACCCTTTGCCCGAGTAGCTTCTTCTTCTTCTTCTTGTGACCTTAGTCGCTTAGTATCGCTTCATAGGTCCTCTTCCCCTTCGTCTCCTTCGTTAAAAAAAACTTGTTCACTCTTCCCCCGTTTAATGTGTTTATTTTGTTGTTGTTGTTGTTCGGGGCAGTGGGGGTCAGGGGACAGACGGAGGCGGTGCAAGTGAGCTGTGAGTGTCGTGTGCCCCAGGCTTCTTCTCCTTCTTCTTTCTAGGTGGGGAGCTAAACCACGGTTTTCAGTCGCAGTTCAAAGCCTATTTTCCGGCTGGCTCCCTGAGGGCTTGTAGGATTAGGCCCTAACTCTCTGCTCTTTTTACCCAAGCCTTTTCTAGAAATACTTTAACCCCTTCAATGATTCTTCTATTGGTGTCCTGTACCCTACTCAAACCTAAAAGAAATTCCATTATCCCATCTATGTTCCCCTCTGCCACTCTATCCCACTGATCCCCGCCTACCTCCCGTGCCACTATTGCTATAAGCCGCTCTCTTTCCTCATCATACCTTGGACACATTAATACCAGGTGATCTACAGTTTCATCTAGTCTACCCATACACATTTGACATATCTTGCTTCCTTCGTTTGCCCATCTATATGTTCTACTATTGACCTCCAGAGATTTTGTCCTTGCTTTAAATAATAAACCACTCCCCAAGCTACCATCATAAAAGACCTCACACTTTGGCGGAGGCGGAGGCGGGTGAGAGCGACATCAAGGACACGGGACTGGTTATTTGGGGTTAATTTGAGGTTATTTGGGGTTAATTTGAGGTTATTTGGGGTTAATTTGAGGTTATTTGGGGTTAATTTGAGGTTATTTGGGGTTAATTTGAGGTTATTTGGGGTTAATTTGAGGTTATTTGGGGTTAATTTGAGGTTATTTGGGGTTAATTTGAGGTTATTTGAGGTTAAATTCGGTTCTTTTTTGCGATTTTGGTCCTAAATTTCTATATTATATCCCTTTATGAGTTATTTTAATGATTAATTGGTGGATATAAATAAGCATGTTTTCATTTTTTTTCAGGCAGTGACTTGGACTTCAGATTAATATAACACTTAAAGGTACATTAATAATAGAAACATCAAATAGATATCTTGTTTAATATACATAATCACATAAGAATAACCCACATAAGGTGAATATATTACTTAATTATCGATTTTACATAATTAGAAGGAAGATTTTTCAGGCAGTGACTTGGACTTCAGATTAATATAACACTTAAAGGTACATTAATAATAGAAAAATTAAATAGATATCTTGTTTAATATACATGATCACATAAGAATAACCCACATAAGGTGAATATATTGCTTAATTATCGATTTTACATAATTAGAAGGAAGATTTTTCAGACAGTGACTTGGACTTCAGATTAATATAACACTTAAAGGTACATTAATAATAGAAACATTAAATATATATCTTGTTTAATATACATAATCACATAAGAATAACCCACATAAGGTGAATATATTGCTT
The DNA here is from genome assembly GCA_016584305.1 of Chionoecetes opilio. NCBI lineage: Eukaryota > Metazoa > Arthropoda > Malacostraca > Decapoda > Majidae > Chionoecetes > Chionoecetes opilio. The sequence continues at coordinate 45,955 of JACEEZ010014893.1, forward strand.
AATTATCGATTTTACATAATTAGAAGTACGATTGCATGGCTTCGAACACAGTGTTATGGTTATGGCAAGCGTGTGAATTATCTGCGTTTATCTTCAGTTAATTGTGAATAACAGCCAAACCAGTGAAGGAACAGCGTGTATATCCATGGAGGAGGCAGAACAGGCCTTGAAGTAACCTAGAAGCAAGGACAGAGGTGTTCAAGAGGCTTAAATATCGAGGAAATAAGATGTTAGCTGTGATGTTGGGGAAACGGCCGCCGGTTGCTCTCAGGTATTGGTGGTTTTAGTAGTTGTATTCTCTCTCTCTCTCTCTCTCTCTCTCTCTCTCTCTCTCTCTCTCTCTCTCTCTCTCTCTCTCTCTCTCTCTCTCTCTCCTCACCATATGACCTCTGATGTCTGGCGCATTCACCTTTTTAGCATTAAATATCTCTCTCTCTCTCTCTCTCCTACCATCTCCTCTCTCTCTCTCTCTCTCTCTCTCTCTCTCAGACACACACATACAAACACGTCAATAACACCATAGTCGCCACTGCACTAATGTCGCCAGGCGCCGTGCATATATTACGAATTTTAGCATCACTACAGACTTGTAAGTGCCACTGATTCTGAAGACACGTACATAATATAAACTACTGTGCATGCCTCTTCAGTGGCACATATAAGTTTGTAGTGATGCTAACATTCGTAATATATGCATGGCGCCTGGCGACATTAGTGCAGTGGCGACTGTAGTGTTATTGACGGTAGCTATCTATAAGAGTGAATCTGGCTTGAACATCATCGATTTGTTTGTTATCCTTATAATGTTGGGTTTGTATGTGGTTTTTTTTTTGTCCAGGGATTTCAGGTTTTATTCCTTTTTTTTTATTTGTTCCAGGTTTTTCAGTTTTTTTCCTTGTTTTTTTTATTTGTTCCAGGTTTTTCAGTTTTTTCCTTGTTTTTTTTTATTTGTTCCAAGTATTTCAGTTTTTTTCCTTGTTTTTTTTTATTTGTTCCAGGTTTTTCAGTTTTTTTCCTTGTTTTTTTTTATTTCTTCCAAGTATTTCAGTTTTTTTCCTTGTTTTTTTTTATTTGTTCCAAGTATTTCAGTTTTTTTCCTTGTTTTTTTTTATTTGTCCCAGGTTTTTCCGTTTTTTTCCTTGTTTTTTGTGCAAGGAATCTCAGTTTTTCCTTTTTTGTGCAAGATATTTCACTTTTCCCATTTCCATCTATAACACCAAGGTATATCCACAGGTTTGGCTTAGTCCCCCAGGCCCTGCTAGCCCCCCTGCACCTCCCCTCCGCCCCCCTGCACCAGGACGCCCCCCAGGACGAGTACAGCGCCGCCCCCCAGTACCCCCCCATCCTGGACACTTCCCCGGTATCCAAGCGTCGCCGCAAGCAGGAGGAATGGCATCAAAAGGTACACACATCTGATATAAGACTGTTCTTATTAACCCCTTCACGCCCAGATCTTTTCTTTGCTATATAAAAATCGTCTATTTTTTTTTTTTTACATTTGTGCCTATAGCGCCTGTAGGCAGTAGTGACCCAGGGCTCGGATGGCAGGCTCTAGAGGTTCACTTGAGGGCTGTGATGGTTGGCCCTGGAGGTTCACTTGAGGGCTGTGATGGTTGGCCCTGGAGGTTCACTTGAGGGCTGTGATGGTTGGCCCTGGAGGTTCACTTGAGGGCTGTGATGGTTGGCCCTGGAGGTTCACTTGAGGGCTGTGATGGTTGGCCCTGGAGGTTCACTTGAGGGCTGTGATGGTTGGCCCTGGAGGTTCACTTGAGGGCTGTGATGGTTGGCCCTGGAGGTTCACTTGAGGGCTGTGATGGTTGGCCGTGGAGGTTCACTTGAGGGCTGTGATGGTTGGCCCTGGAGGTTCACTTGAGGGCTGTGATGGTTGGTCCTGGAGGTTCACTTGAGGGCTGTGATGGTTGGCCCTGGAGGTTCACTTGCGGGCTGTGATGGTTGGTCCTCGCCCGTGGTGGCGCAGGCAGGATTCTTATAGTGACGCCTGTGATTAGAGGCTCATGCCGCCCCCCTGTGTCCTCCGATGCACTCGCAGTCGAAGGTAGAGTTGATGGGCAGCATGTGGGTGTTCTTAGGCCACTCGACGGTGCAGAAAGGTTTTGGTATTCGTCGGGGATCGAACTCGGGTCACCGAGAACGCCAGTCGGAGATGCTAACCACTCCGCTGCCGCCTCCCCAAAGAGTCACCACATGTAGGTCTCGCGGCCTCTTGTAGCTTCATTATTTCCTTATGTTCCTATGTTCTAATTTCTTCTTCTTCTTCTTCTTTACCCCCTTTTTTTGTTTGTTTTTCTTTGTTTTTTGCATTAAATCAATCCATCAATCTTATGTTCTTGTGTTCCAGGTCACCAAACTCCCCACCGTGGAGCAGAAGATGATGGAGCTCAACATGCCTCGCTTCTACGGGCACTGGTCCTGCCACCTCCAGACGACAGACCCACGCTGCTGGGGACGCCCTTCGCTCAGTTCGCCACCAGGACCCACCTACAGAGGGAGCTGCCGGAGGGGTACTATGGGGAGGTGTGGCAGGAGGCTGAGGCGGCGGCAGACAGGGTGGCGGGACAGGTGGAACAGTTGATTAGCCTGAATTATAACACGCAGCTGAGCAGGTGTGTTGTGGGGGGAGTGGTGGGTGTTGTGTGTATGTGTGTGGGGTGGGGGTGGGGGTGTTGTGTGTATGTGTGTGTGTGTAGGTGTTGTGTGTGTAGAGGGGGGTTGTGTGTGTGTGTGTGTGTGTGTAGGTGTTGTGTGTGTGTGTGGGGGAGGGAAATGTGTGTGTGTGTGTGTGTGTAGGTGTTATGTGTGTGGGGGAGGGGTTGTGTGTGTGTGTGTGTGTGTAGGTGTTTGTGTATGTGGGGGGGGGGTTGTGTGTGTGTATGTGTGTATGAATTTTGCAAAATATCCAAGGGTTACCCTGCATCTTTTTGGGAACATTTTGATATCTCAGATTCTCATGGAAATTTGAACATTGCAGTTTATTTGTCCTGCAGATCAGGAGTCTGGGGCCAGTGTTTAGAGGACTTCAAGATAAACCCCCACGTCACCCTATGTGTTCCAACTAGTACTAAGGATTACATTGCCAGTCCTAACCCCTTCACGCCCAGATCTTTCCTTGGCTATATCAAAATCGTCTATTGTTAGCCATAAAATTACGAAAAGTGACTAAATATACCAAATTAGCTAGTCGACAAGGATACTAAACAAGTTATATCTATAAAAATAGGCTTTATATTCACTACAAATCGTCTAATGGTGAATAAATTGCAATGAAAATAACGTTATGGGCCTCAAGGGGTTAACAAGGACACTCCATCATAGCCCTAACCACTCCATCATAGCCCCCTAACAGTGTGTGTGTGTGTGTGTGTGTGTGTACAGGCGCATCAGGGCCACGCCGGCTGCCCAGCAACGGCGGAAGACCCAGAACTTCCTGTATGGCCTCCACCGGGTGCTGTCGGGCGCCCTGCAGACACCCCCCACGTCACCCACGCCTCTGTAAGACCCTCACCCAGGCACACCCAAGCCTCTTAGGGGAGAGCGGGGCAGGTTGCATCGAGGGTAGGTTGCATCATTGCCTCTAACTCCCATGTCATCACACGTACATCATCTTACTACTACTACTACTACTACTACTACTACTACTACTACTACTACTACTACTACTACTACATACTACACTACACTACACTCTATCTACTACTACTACTACTACTACATACTACTGACTACTACTACTACTCTACTACTACTACTACTACACTACTACTACTACTACTACTACTACTACTACTACTACTACTACTACTACTACTACTACTACACTACTAACTACTACTACTACTACTACTACTACTACAAACTACTACTACTACTACTACTACTACTACAACAATAATAATAATAAAAAAGTTCAATGCGAGTTAGAGGCAATGATGCAACCTACCCTCGATGCAACCTGCCCCCCTCTCTCCCCTACTATGCCTTATTGCTAGGCCTATACTACACTAGCCTCTTACTAGGATAGATAGGATAGGATTACTTGCTATCATTATCATGCTCTTACTAGGCCTATCCTTTACTAGGATAGATAGGATAGATTACTTACAGGTTGAAGTTCCCAAACTCGGCATCCCAAGACTCGGCAACACCCAAAACTCGGCTAGGGTTCGGGATTTTCCAAAACCCGGCAGAACACCCAAAACCCTGGGCGTAGTTGCCGGGTCGGCCGCTGGGTGCCACCACACTAGGCCGCTGGGTTTCTCCCGCCGATTTGTTTGTTGTTATTGTTCAGTGGTGTTGTGACTGTAGAGTTGTGTACACTGTTATTTTGTGTACTTCTACAGGTCTGTTATGGGTATTATGGCTCCCAAACGTCCAGGAACACCTACTGGGGCAAGGGAAAAGAAAAGGAAGAACAATGTGTTAACTATTTCTGAGAAAATTGACCTTATGAAGAAGTTGGATGGCTTTTTTTCCCCTTAATATATCTACGTTCTAAAAGTCGGAAATTTCCATTACTCGGCTCGGCGCTGGTCCCGAGGTTGCCGAGTTTGGGAACTTCAACCTGTATGATTATATATTCTCTTACTATGCCTATCCTCTTACTATGATAGATAGGATAGGATTACTTATATCATTATACTATTCTCTTACGGGCATTTAATAAGCCCCTCATACTGTCAGCCTCTCTGCCTTAACCTTGTATAGCATCTCATCGCATCATTTTTCTGTTAAACGTCAGATTCTCCCATCATGTCTTAGAGATTAGACTTTAGACTCTATCACTATCCTTATTACCACCTCGCCCTCCATCCCATCCTCTCTAGCTATCCAAATGATCACAGTACATCACACTTCACTAGGTAAACACTCACACTATACTAGTCTATTTTATTTATTAAGGTCAAAATGCAGTCAGGAAGCCACGCCCCCTGCCTCCCCTGCTATTCTACGGGGCAGCTGATTGGTGCATTCCTCGTATCATCACTACCAATCACAATATCTTCACTACTTAACAGCGCGTGACCACTGGACAGCAATCTTCACTACAGAGGGTGTTTTGATTTTGTCACCCTCTGTAGTGAAGATTGCTGTCCAGTGGTCACGCGCTGTTAAGTAGTGAAGATATTGTGATTGGTGTGATGATACGAGGAATGCACCAATCAGCTGTTAAGTAGTGAAGATATTGTGATTGGTAGTGATGATACAGGAATGCACCAATCAGCTGTTAAGTAGTGAAGATATTGTGATGGGTAGTGATGATACAGGAATGCACCAATCAGCTGTTAAGTAGTGAAGATATTGTGATGGGTAGTGATGATACGAGGAATGCACCAATCAGCTGTTAAGTAGTGAAGATATTGTGATGGGTAGTGATGATACAAGGAATGCACCAATCAGCTGTTAAGTAGTGAAGATATTGTGATGGGTAGTGATGATACGAGGAATGCACCAATCAGCTGTTAAGTAGTGAAGATATTGTGATGGGTAGTGATGATACGAGGAATGCACCAATCAGCTGTTAAGTAGTGAAGATATTGTGATGGGTAGTGATGATACGAGGAATGCACCAATCAGCTGCCCCGTAGAATAGAAGGGGAGGCAGGGGGCGTGGCTTCCTGACTGCATTTTGACCATAATAAATAAAATAGTCTATAATATCATGTCTCTCTCTCTCTGTGTCAAGGTGGACCTCAAGCCCCGCATCGAGGCTTACTGGATCCTAGGCAGCCTTCCCCCTGACAACCTGCTGAAGAAGACAAGACGAGGCCTACCTTGGACCAAGCTCATGGAGGATGACCCCATGGAGAGGTGAGCAAGGACTTACTTAACTATCTGACGCAAAGACACAGTCTGACGTAAACATATTGCAGGGAGACTTAGATAAACTTAACGAGTGGGCAGTCAGATGGCAGATGGAATTTAATATTGATAAATGTAGCGTTATGAATGTTGGTAGAAAAAACCCTGGTAATAGATACACCATAAGCAATGTATCGCTGAAAAGATCAGAAGGTGAAAAAGATCTTGGAGTGAGGGTGAGCCCAGACCTCCGACCTAGGAAACAATGTATTGAGGCCAGAAATAGAGCTAATAGAGTATTAGGATTCATTACCAGAAGTGTTAAAAGTAGAAGTGCGGAAGTTATTCTAAAGCTTTATCTGGCTCTAGTCAGGCCTCACCTAGACTATGCAGTTCAGTTTTGGTCTCCATATTACAGGATGGATATAGTGTTGTTAGAAAAAGTGCAGAGAAGGATGACCAAAATGATACAAGGGATGCGTAACTTTAGTTATGAGAGGAGATTGAAGTTATTAAAATTACACTCACTCGAGAGACGCAGAGTAAGGGGCGATCTGATAGAAGTTTTAAGTGGATAAAGGGATTTAATACAGGAGAGGTAGGAAAAGTTCTTACGGCTTTTAACCAGGGTAGAACAAGAAGTAACGGATTCAAGCTGGAAAAGCGTAGATTTAGAAAGGAAATAGGGAAAAACTGGTTCACAAATAGGGTGGTGAATGAGTGGAATGGTCTCAGTAGACAGGTAGTTAGTGCGGAGTCATTAGGGAGCTTTAAAGGGGAGCTGGATAAGTTCATGGATGGGGATGAAAGGTGGATGTAGGTAGTGTTAGGTGACAGGAACTACCACGTGTAGGCTTCGCGGCCTCTTGTAGCTTCCTTATTTTCTTATGTTCTTATGTTCTTATCTAGTAACCCATTTTAACCCATAGAGAGGTGAACAAGGACTTACTTACTTCACCCCTTGAGACCCAGAACGTAATTGCCATTGTAATTTGGGTACCATTAGACGATTTTTAGTGACTATAAGTAATATTTTATAGCTATGACCTGTTTAGTATCCTTGTCCACTAGCTAATTTGGTATATTCAGTGACTTTTTGTTATTTTATGGCTCGACAACGGACGATTTTTTATAGCAAAGGAAAGATCTGGGCGTGAAGGTGTTAACTCTCTATTAAGCCATTGTAACCCATAGAGAGGTGGGCAAGGACTTACTTAACTATCTAGTAACCCATTTTAACCCATGTAGAGGTGAGTTAGGACTTACTTACTCAACCCCTTCACGCCCAGATCTTTCCTTGACTATAAAAAATTGTCTGTTGTCGAGCCATAAAATAACGAAAAGTCACTGAATATACCACATTAGCTAGTGGACAAGGATACTAAACAGGTCATAGCTATAAAATATTGCTTATAGTCACTACAAATGGTCTAATGGTACCCAAATTACAATGGAAATTACGTTCTGGGTCTCAAGGGGTTAATGTTTTTGCACTCTGGTTGCGTTTTCTCCAGATTATTCCATTATATCTTGCATTCCCATTCTGTCCATCTATAAATGCAAGACCCCTACATTTTCAGGCCCATCCAGGGGTACAGCACGCCCACCCTGGGACTGAGGGTGTGCGAGGGGCTGCCAGAGGTGGTGGGGCGGGGTGAGGGCCTTGCCGCGGCGGGGGAGGTGCCTGGCAATGACCTCGACCCAAGAAGCTTCATGTTCAAGTTCAAACACAGACACGCCACGACCGTCACTGGTGTGTGGGTGTGGGTGTGGGTGTGGGTGTGGGTGTGGGTGGGTGTGGGTGTGTGGGTGTTGGTGTGTGGGTGTGTGTGTGTGAGAGTGTGTGTGTGTATTTACCTTGTTGTATTCATCTAGTTGTATTTACTTAGTTGTATTTACCTAATTGTATTCATCTAGTTGTATTCACCTAGTTATATTCATCTAGTTGTGTTTACCTAGTTGTATTCATCTAGTTGTATGTTACAGAGCTACACTGGTATGGCCCCGTATCCCTAGCTACATTTTATCATTCATCCTTAGTGGTTAGTGTTGGGGGAAGCCTGACTCATCCCTCTCCTTTACTCCAATGACTCACACCCTCCCTCTTCTGGCCCTTCAGGAAGCTGGCCTAGCGAGGGTAAGCAGTATGGCCACCTGTTCCTGCACACGCTGGACCATGAGGGCCGCCACGCGGACTTCTACGGCTCGCACAACCTGCCCGACGCGCTGGTGCACAAGGCCGTGGTGGCTTGCTTCACACAGGCACACGCTCATGCCTCCTACCTGGGTGAGTGTGTGTGGGGGTGGGCGTGGGTGGGAGAGAGAGAGAGAGAGAGAGAGACATAAGTGACGAGTGAGAAAGATACAGAGACAGAGAGAGGGACAGACAGACAGGCAGATAGAGGCTGAGAAAGAGAGAGAGAGAGAGAAACTGTGTGTGTGTTTGTGAAGTTTGTGTGTTGTGTGTGTGTGTGTGTGGGTGGGTGTGTGTGGGAGGGTGTGTGTAGTTGCTTGCTTCACACAGGCACACGCTCATGCCTCCTACCTGGGTGAGTGTGTCCAATTCTCACATTTCACTGTTATTCGTCATCTCAATTCATACATTTTAATTCACCACCCTGCACTCATCACCCATCCCCCCATCCCCCATCCCCCCATCCCCCCCATCACCACCACACACCCGGCATAACACCCCCCTATCACCACCACACACCCGGCATAACACCCCCCTCTCCCCAGGCTTCGGGCCGGTGACGGAGCTCACCTACCCGTTGGTGCAGCAGTCGGCCTTCACAGACGGCCGCCGCTGGAACACGGCCATCTACCAACTCAACACCTGCGCCCTGCACTCCGAGAAGCCCGTGGACAACCCTCACAACAACATACTGTGGTGGGTGCTTAGTGTAGGGGGTTCACCAGACACAATTACTTATAAACTCAATTAGATAACCCCTTGAGACCTTGAGACTTGAGAGGGAAGAGGAGTTTTTAATGGGTACAGAAAGTTGTATTTGTGTGTTATTGGTGGTAAACAAAGAGCTGTGGTGGTTGTTAATGGTAGATCAAGACATATTTAGTTCTTTAGCTTCACCCTTTGAGACCCAGAACGTAATTTCCATTGTAATTTGGGTACCATTAGACGATTTGTAGTGACTATAAGCAATGTTTTATAGCTATGACCTGTTTAGTATCCTTGTCCACTAACTAATTTGGTATATTCAGTGACTTTTTCGTAATTTTATGGCTGACAACAGACGATTTTTGGTATATTCAGTGACTTTTTCGTAATTTTATGGCTGACAACAGACTATTTTTGGTATATTCAGTGACTTTTTCGTAATTTTATGGCTGACAACAGACTATTTTTGGTATATTCAGTGACTTTTTGGTAATTTTATGGCTGACAACAGACGATTTTTGGTATATTCAGTGACTTTTTGGTAATTTTATGGCTGACAACAGACGATTTTTGGTATATTCAGTGACTTTTTGGTAATTTTATGGCTGACAACAGACGATTTTTGGTATATTCAGTGACTTTTTGGTAATTTTATGGCTGACAACAGACGATTTTTGGTATATTCAGTGACTTTTTCGTAATTTTATGGCTGACAACAGACTATTTTTGGTATATTCAGTGACTTTTTGGTAATTTTATGGCTGACAACAAACAATTTTTGGTATATTCAGTGACTTTTTCGTAATTTTATGGCTGACAACAGACTATTTTTGGTATATTCAGTGACTTTTTGGTAATTTTATGGCTGACAACAAACAATTTTTGGTATATTCAGTGACTTTTTCGTAATTTTATGGCTGACAACAGACGATTTTTGGTATATTCAGTGACTTTTTCGTAATTTTATGGCTGACAACAGACGATTTTTGGTATATTCAGTGACTTTTTCGTAATTTTATGGCTGACAACAGACGATTTTTGGTATATTCAGTGACTTTTTCGTAATTTTATGGCTGACAACAGACGATTTTTGGTATATTCAGTGACTTTTTCGTAATTTTATGGCTGACAACAGACGATTTTTGGTATATTCAGTGACTTTTTCGTAATTTTATGGCTGACAACAGACTATTTTTGGTATATTCAGTGACTTTTTCGTAATTTTATGGCTGACAACAGACTATTTTTGGTATATTCAGTGACTTTTTGGTAATTATATGGCTGACAACAGACTATTCTTGGTATATTCAGTGACTTTCGTAATTATATGGCTGACAACAGACTATTTTTGGTATATTCAGTGACTTTTTCGTAATTTTATGGCTGACAACAGACTATTTTTGGTATATTCAGTGACTTTTTCGTAATTTTATGGCTGACAACAGACGATATAGCCAAGGAAAGATCTGGGTGACCGTGTGAAGGGATTAATTCCCATCAATTTTTCCCCATCCCAGGCTGAGTGAAGAGGAGGAGCTGTTTGAAGGGGTGGACGGTGATGGGGTGAAGGGGCTCAACACCTCCCTTCTCACCTCCCTCCTGGCGATGTACCTGAAGAAGGGAATACCCAACCCTGATCCCACGCCCTATTTGGCCCTGAAGGTGAGAGAGAGAGAGAGAGAGAGAGACCTACCTTCCTATATCAAATTCCTTAAAATCACAGAAAAACAGAAACACACTTCTACCACCACTACCACTTCTACTACTACTAACTACCACTTCTACCACCCCTACCACACCACTACCACCCCTACCAGACCACTACCTACCACCCCTACCACACTTCTACTACCACTAACTCCCACCAGTACCACCACTACCACACCACCACCCCTACTACTACTAACTACCACTTCTACCACCCCTACCACAGCACGTCGCCAACCACCCTGCCCCTTTTGAGTACCGTGAGGACTTCCACAAAGCCTACCTCCGTCTGTCATCGAACCGCCCCAAGCACCGCCTCAAGCCCGAATTATACCTATGGGAGAAGATATACAAGGTGGACTTCAAAACGAGACCCTATGATGCTCCCAGACGATTCTTTGAGCCGCACTAGTAAGTCTGTGTGTGTGTGTTTGGGGGGCTGTGTGTGTGTGTGTTAGGGGCTGTGTCTGTGTGTGTTTGGGGGGGCTGTGTGTGTGTGTGTTAGGGGCTGTGTCTGTGTGTGTTTGGGGTGGGGGGCCTGTGTGTGTGTTTGGGGGGCTGTGTGTGGTTTTTTTTGGGGGGGGGTTGTGTGTGTGTGTGTTTGGAGGGGTTGGTGTGTGGGGGGGGGGAGGGGGGGGCTGTGTGTGTGTGTGTTTGGGGGGGCTGTGTGTGTTTTTTTTTTGGGGGGGTTGTGTGTGTGTGTGTTTGGGGGGGTTGTGTGTGTGGGGGGGGAGGGGGGGGGGCTCTCTCTCTCTCTCTCTTCTCTCTCTCTCTCTCTCTCTCTCTCTCTCTCTCTCTCTCTCTCTCTCTCTCTCTCTCTCTCTCTCCACACACAACAGGCACAGTCAATATCATATCATTCTGGATGTTAAATTTTATTACATGTAAAAAAATTGTTATTGTTTTTGTTGTTGTTGATGTTGTTGCTTAAGTTTGGCTAAATAAATGTATTAATCCTCTCTCTCCCTTCCCCCCCTCTCTCTCTCTCTCCCTTCCCCCCCCTCTCTCTCTCTCCCTACCCCCCCCCTCTCTCTCTCTCCCTCCCCCCCACCCTCTCTCTCTCTCTCTCCCTCCCCCCACCCTCTCTCTCTCTCTCTCCCTCCCCCACCCTTACCTCTCCTAC
>JACEEZ010014893.1:80000-90000 GCA_016584305.1 Chionoecetes opilio
ATTTTGTCCTGACACTTAATTTTGTCCTGACACTTAATTTTGTCCTGACACTTAATTTTGTCCTGACACTTTATTTTGTCATTCCACTTTTTATATTCTTCCTACCATTCCACTTTTTTAATCATGCCACTCCACAAAACCTAGTCCACTTTTATTTCTATAGTCAATCATTCCACATTATTTATACCCATTCATTCCACAAAAATTGGCTATATAAAAATGGTCTGTTGTCGAGCCATAAAATAACGAAAAGTCACTGAATATACCAAATTAGTTAGTGGACAAGGCTACTAAACAGGTCATAGCTATAAAACATTGCTTATAGTCACTAAAAATGGTCTGTTGTTAGCCATAAAATAACGAAAAGTCACTGAATATACCACATGAGTTAGTGGACAAGGATACTAAACAGGTCATAGCTATAAAACATTGCTTATAGTCACTAAAAATCGTCTGCTGTTAGCCATAAAATAACGAAAAGTCACTGAATATACCAAATGAGTTAGTGGACAAGGCTACTAAACAGGTCATAGCTATAAAACATTGCTTATAGTCACTAAAAATCGTCTGCTGTTAGCCATACAATAACGAAAAGTCACTGAATATACCACATGAGTTAGTGGACAAGGATACTAAACAGGTCATAGCTATAAAACATTGCTTATAGTCACTAAAAATCGTCTGTTGTCGAGCCATAAAATAACGAAAAGTCACTGAATATACCAAATTAACTAGTGGACAAGGCTACTAAACAGGTCATAGCTATAAAACATTGCTTATAGTCACTAAAAATCATCTGTTGTCGAGCCATAAAATAACGAAAAGTCACTGAATATACCAAATTAGCTAGTGGACAAGGCTACTAAACAGGTCATAGCTATAAAACATTGCTTATAGCCACTACAAATCGTCTAATGGTACCCAAATTACAATGGTACCCAAATTACGTTCTGGGTCTCAAGGGGTTTATCTTTCCCACCCAAAATTTGTTCCATTGTTTTCCTATCCCTGACGCTCTCTAAAGACCTCTCCTCTCCCTCCTGTAGGCGTCCTGCAGACACGAGTGCACGTACCTGGCGGAGGAGCAGCGGGCGGCCTTCCTGGAGGTGGGGGGTCCCGCGCAGTGGCTGGAGGGGGTACAGTACGCCCCCAAGAAGCTCCGGGACCTCCATGCCACCAACCTCCTCCTCGCACACCGCCCCTGGATGCTCGACCAGCAGCATGTGCAGGTGTGTGTGTGTGAGTGTGTGAGTGAGAGAGACAGAGAGAGAGTGTGTGTGTGTGTGTGTGTGTGTGTGAGAGTGAGAGTGAGAGACGGAGAGAGGTGTGTGTGTGGGGGGGGTGAGAGGGAGAGAGAGAGAGAGAGAGTGTGTGGGTGTGTGTGAGAGAGAGTAACTGAGGGAGAGAGAGAGAGACAGAGAGAGTGTGTGTGTGAGAGAGAGACAGGGAGAGGGAAAGTGTGTGGGTGTGTGTGTGAGAGGGAGAGAGAGAGAGAGAGTGTGTGTGTGTGTGAGAGACAGAGAGAGAGACAGGGAGAGTGTGTGTGTGTGAGAGAGAGAGAGAGAGTGTGTGTGTGTGTGTGTGTGTGAGAGACAGAGAGAGAGAGTGTATGTGTGTGTGTGTGTGAGAGAGAGAGAGAGAGAGAGAGAGAGAGAGAGAGAGACTAACACCCTCCTAACACCTTTTAGAAGTTGTTGAAAAGCAGCTGGTCGGCCAGTGAGCTGACACACGCCATCTGCATCATGGTACAGTTCCACGCCCTGTCCAGCTTTATCATCGGCACGGGCATTGAGGCCACTTCGGGGGACATCACAACGCTGCCCTCACTCTATGTACAGGTAAAGTCCCATCACTCTATGTGCAGGTAAAGTCCCATCACTCTATATACAGGTAGGCAAACTCACCTGTAATTACCCTACTGATTGGTTTGTGCAGGTAACTCACAGGTAGTATTTTTGTTAAGCCCAAAAAAGTCATGATTTAGAGCATAAAAACATAGGAAAATAAGGAAGCTACAACAGGCTGCCTACTACTACTACTACTACTACTACTACTACTACTACTACTACTACTTCTTCCCCCATGATGTAAGCTTAGATAATTTGATCTGCTGAAGCACCTGTTTTCTTAATCACTGTTGTTTTCAGGTAGCTCCGTCAGTGCTTGAGAGGGAAAGTAACAGCCTTATCGCGCTATCAGGGAGGGAGAGAGAGAGAGAGAGAGAGAGAGAGGAGAGAGAGAGAGAGAGAGAGAGAGAGAGGAGAGAGAGAGAGAGAGAGAGAGAGAGAGAGAGAGTAACCTACAGACACAGATAAAAAAAAATTTGACGGGGATGTAATAAAACCAACACACACACACACACACACACACACACATGATACATTTAATCCCTTATCTCTCTCTCTCTCTCTCTCTCTCTCTCTCTCTCTCTCTCTCTCTCTCTCTCTCTCTCTCTCTCTCTCTCTCTCTCTCTCTCTCTCTCTCTCTCTGTTATCCCATTATCTAATCAGGAAAAAAACATGAAATCACATTTTTTATTTACTTTGATGACACAAATATTTGCGTTTTTTTTCCTCTCTGTTATTGCCTGACACTATTGATCAGGCGCTGGACTCGTGATCTCCGGCTATTACCCTCCAGGAAAGACCTTAGGCCCCATGCCAACTTCTTGTTTGACGGCAGATATTCCCGTAATGTCTGGTGAGGTTAGACGGGCGGTGATACGTTACCAACTATCTGTATCCATTGCCTCGACCTCTTCACTGCTGCCATGACCTCTTCAACACACTGCTGCCATGTCAGCCTTGCCCTGCCCTGCATGGCACTTAGGTAAACACTCACAACAGGGCCACACAGCTGCCCACGAAATACACGGAATGTATTTAAATACTAAATACTAAATACATGGGAGAAATGTATTTAAATACTAAATACTAAATACATCAATTGTATTTAAATACATTTGTAAATACATTTTAAATACACACATTTTAACATGTCCGAAAAAAATTAATTTCTTTAGGATTTCCTTAGATTTTGCGTTTCCTTAGAAATGTCCTTCTCAGGCCTAAATTTCCTTGCAATCAGGACATTTCCTTGGCCGTGACAACCCTGGGTCACTGTAACAGCAGGGTGGCCAGGTAGCGGGGCGGGTTTATGGCCTAATTAACTGTGAAAAAAGTATTTACATTTTTATATTAAATGAATTTAAATACAATGTATTTAAATACTCATAAAATTATTTAAATACTGTATTTAAATACATGACAACCAATGTATTTATAAATACATTTCTAAATACACAAATGTATTTAAATACTGCCCAGCTCTGCAACAGGAGTGCACTCAAAAATTATTTTCAGGGAGGGCCAGAAATGTGTTGCCGCCCGGCACGCTAGTAAAGTCGCTGGATGGTACATTTTTCTGCCATTAACTGATTCTATTTTCAGGCCTTATTTCTTATTTCTGCTGCTGAAACAATAGTTGTGGCAGTGTTAGAGGCTTGTCCCAGGCATGACGTGAAGCATATGTAAGTGCCACCACAGCAAGGCAGTGTTAGAGGCTTGTCCCAGGCATGACGTGAAGCATATGTCAGTGCCACCACAGCAAGGTACGGGGGCAGGTCACAGCGCTAGGACCTGTAACAATCATGTTTTTAACTGACTGTTTGTGTATTCTGATTTCTGGTTACGCCACTGTGTATAACCATAAAACTTAATATTGCAGTGAACACGGTAATAACCTTGTGTTTATTTCTCTTCCCAGGGCTGCACGTCTGGCTCGCCCAGCAGTCAGGAGCTGAGTGAAGGCGGTGTTGACATCCTGGTGGAGCGGATGAGGACCCTGTCTGTGGCCCAGTGTGACTACAACTGTGTGTCTGAGGAGTGTACCAGAACCAGGTGAGGAGGAGGAGGAGGAGGAGGAAGAAGAAGAGTAGTAGGAGGAGGAGGAGGAAGAAGAAGATTAGTAGGAGGAGGAGAGGAAGTACAGGAATGAGTAGGAGGAGGAGGAGGAAGAGTAGCAAAGAGTAGGAGGAGGAGGAAGAGTAGCAAAGAGTAGGAGGAGGAAGAGTAGCAAAGAGTAGGAGGAGGAGGAAGAGTAGCAAGGAGTAGGCACAGTTTTGAGAAGCTAAAGAAACAGACAATTTATAATCACTCAAATAAGTTCTTCTACCTGTTACTACCACCAATTATTATTAAATCAATGCTCTAGACTCACTAATAACATAACTAAACGCCTTCTTTGATCTCTGCCACAATGATTTGAACCCCTTCACGCCCAGATCTTTCCTTGGCTATATAAAATGATCTGTTATCAGCCATAAAATAACGAAAAGTCACTGAATATACCAAATGAGTTAGTGGCCAAGGATATTAAACAGGTCATAGCTATAAAATATTACTTATAGTCACTACAAATCGTCGTATGGTACCCAAATTACAATGGAAATTACGTTCTGGGTCTCAAGGGGTGAAGATAAAGAACTAAATATGTCTTGATCTACCATTAACAACTACCACAGCTCTTTGTTTACCACCAATAACACACAAATACAACTTTCTGTACCCATTAAAAACTAAACTCCTTCTCCCTTCCTCTCTGCCACAGTTTTGAGAAGCTAAAGAAACAGACAGCCACGATCTCCACGCCTGGCGGGGAGTGCGGTGAGGCGGGCGGTCACACCAGCCGCTACCAACACCTCTCCCCGGACCCTGGCTATGTGTACACAGACTTCATGAAGCGCGGGGAGAAGACGGCAGTGCCCACGCTGAAGTCACAGGTAAAGGCGTGTGTGTGTGACTGTGTGTGTGTGACTGTGTGTGTGTGACTGTGTGTGTGACTGTGTGTTCCTCTTTCCTGGCATCACAATCAATCTATCATTATTGACGTCATTTTTGGAATACGCCCTACCCTTCTAGGCCAAAATCACTCTGTTGCTAAGTATTCTTCGTTTATATTTGCTATTTTTTCATGTCTCGTGTACATATTTGTGTATCAATGTTTCCCCTGTGCAGGACTTCATGGGAGTGTTTGTTTACCATCCTTCATAAAGCATGTCTGTATTTACCTAGTAGTGTTTACCTAGTAGTATTTACCTAGTAGTGTTTTACAGGGCCTGAGCTACACTGGTGGGGTCCCGTCTCCGTATCAACATTTATCCAGTCTTTCCTTCAACTGGTACACATTATTTACCCATATCACCTCATTTAGTCCATTGCAAACTTCTACATAGCTATGAGGGAAGCTGTACCTCATATGTTGTTCAGGCATCTCACTTTTCCTAGTTGTGTTGTATGTCGTCTTGTGTAGCGACGACCTTCTGTATTTCCGGGTCAGTAGTCTCTGTATTTATTTACCAGTGTGTTTCCCCCTTGTTTACCTGTTTACCACCCTTTTTTCCCTTTGTTTACCTGTTTATCACCCTTTCTTACCCTTGTTTACCTGTTGATCACCCTTTCTTACCCTTGTTTACCTGTTGATCACCCTTTCTTACCCTTGTTTACCTGTTGATCACCCTTTTTCCCTTTGTTTACCTGTTTACCACCCTTTTTCCCCTTTGTTTACCTGTTTACCACCCTTTTTTCCCTTTGTTTACCTGTTGATCACCCTTTGTTTACCTGTTGATCACCCTTTCTTACCCTTGTTGACCTGTTGATCACCCTTTCTTACCCTTGTTTACCTGTTGATCACCCTTTCTTACCCTTGTTTACCTGTTGATCACCCTTTTTTCCCTTTGTTTACCTGTTGACCACCCTTTCTTACCCTTTGTTTACCTGTTTACCACCCTTTTTTCCCTTTGTTTACCTGTTGATCACCCTTTTTTCCCTTTGTTTACCTGTTTATCACCCTTTCTTACCTTTGTTTACCTGTTTACCACCCTTTCTTACCCTTGTTTACCTGTTGATCACCCTTTTTTCCCTTTGTTTACCTGTTGACCACCCTTTCTTACCCTTTGTTTACCTGTTTACCACCCTTTTTTCCCTTTGTTTACCTGTTGATCACCCTTTTTTCCCTTTGTTTACCTGTTTATCACCCTTTCTTACCTTTGTTTACCTGTTTACCACCCTTTCTTACCCTTGTTTACCTGTTGATCACCCTTTTTTCCCTTTGTTTACCTGTTTATCACCCTTTCTTACCTTTGTTTACCTGTTTACCACCCTTTCTTACCCTTGTTTACCTGTTGATCACCCTTTCTCACCCTTGTTTACCTGTTGATCACCCTTTCTTACCCTTGTTGATCACCCTTTCTCACCCTTGTTTACCTGTTGATCACCCTTTCTTACCCTTGTTGATCACCCTTTCTTACCCTTGTTTACCTGTTTACCACCCTTTCTCACCCTTTGTTTACCTGTTGACCACCCTTTCTCTCCCTCCGTTCAGGACTGTTCATGGGAGGAGCACGGCTTTTCCATGGTGAGTGAGCTGTACAACCAAGTGGCGGAATTGCTGGACGACAAGTTTAAGACCGCCTACAGCCTCACCTACTTTACCTGCGGGCACGAGACTCACGTGGACACCTTCCCCTTCAGGCGCGGCGTGTGGAACTACCTCCACTGTCTCTACGGCATCAGGTAGGTGGAGGAGAGTGGAGGGGTGGAGTGGAGGGAGGGAAGGAAGGAGTGTGTGTGTGTGTGTGTGTGAAAGAGAAAAAGTGGAGCGATGGAGGGAAAGTGTGTGTGTGTGTGTGTGGAACTGCCTCCACTGTCTCTATGGCATCAGGTAGGTGGAGGAGGGTGGAGGGGTGGAAGGAAGGAAAGTGTGTGTGAGAGAGAGAAGGAAAGGTTTTTGAGTAGGTGGGAGGAAGGAGGGAAGAAAGAAGTGTTTTTTGGGAGAATTAAAGATTGAGAGAGAGAGAGAGAGAGAGAGCCAAAAAGTGAAATTACCATAAAATCCTTTGAAAATCTCTTTAAAAACTTGGAATATTGTCTTAATCCCTCTCAGAAAGACTTAAATCCTCTATAAATGTGATTAGGAGAGAGAGAGAGAGAGAGAGAGAGAGAGAGAGAGAGAGAGAGAGGAGAGAGAGAGAGAAATAATGACAATGTATGTACCAAATATTCATAATTACATAACAGTAAATGATAAATAAGAAGCAGAACTAATATATTTTCTCCACATATAATAATAAATACATCAACTACATCAACCTCCTTCCCTACAGGCACGATGACTACGACTACAGCCTCATCAATCAGCTGCTGGAGAGGAATTTAAAAATGTTTCTGAAGACCGTCGCGTGTTATCCCGAGAAGCTGAGTTGCTCCGAGCCCAGTCTGTCGGTTATGAAGGGTTTCCAGCAGAGCGAGAAGGTGGGTAGTAGTAGTAGTAGTAGTAGTAGTAGTAGTAGTAGTAGTAGTAGTAGTGGTAGTAGTAGTAGTAGTAGTAGTAGTAGTGGTGGTACTAGTAGGAGGAGGAGGAGGAGGAGGGGTTGTTGTGGTAGTAGTAGGAAGAGGAGAAATAGTAGTAGTAGTAGTAGTAGTAGTGGTACAGTACTAGTAGGAGGAGGACGGGTAGTAGTGGTAGTAGTAGTAGTAGTAGGAGGAGGAATAGTAGTAGTAGTAGTAGTAGTAGTAGTAGTAGTAGTAGTAGTAGTAGTAGTAGTAGTAGTTTTTAGTCCTATTTTACATTTTTATATTTTTAAAGTTGTTTTTTATTCAGTACACACACACACACGCACACGCACGCACCACACACACACACACACACACACACACACACACACACACACACACACACACGCACACGCACACGCACTCACTTTCTATCCCACAATTTCAGATCCATGTTATGATTCTGGTTCTTGAGGCCAGACTTCAAGCCGAACTCCTCCACGCACTCAGATCCTTAGGACACTGCTTCATGTAAACGCACCCTACCACACACCCTACCACGCACTCTACCGCACCCGAAGAAGCCGCCACGCACCCTGAAGCCTTGCCGAAGCCCTACGCTCTCTACCGCACCCCAAAAATCAACGATACTACCTGAACCTCTGTGAAGATATTGAAGCCCTAACACACTCTGATAGCTCTGTGAAGTGTGTTTTTAAGCGATCACGCACCCCAAAAATCGACGATACTAGCTCAACGCACTTTTTCAAAACCTCTATGAAGATATTGAAGCCCTAACACACTCTGATAGCTCTGTGAAGTGTGTTTTTAAGCAATCACGCACCCCAAAAATCGACGATACTAGCTCAATGCACTCTACCCGAACCTCTATGAAGATATTGAAGCCCTAACGCACTCTGATAGCTCTGTGAAGTGTGTTTTTAAGCGATCACGCACCCCGAAAATCGACGATACTAGCTCGACGCACTTTATCGTAACCTCTGTGAAGATATTGGAGCCCTAACGCACTCTGATAGCTCTGTGAAGTGCGTTTTAAAGCTATCACGCACCCCGAAAATCAACGATACTAGCTCGACGCACTTTATCCGAACCTCTGTGAAGATATTGGAGCTCGAACGCACTCTGATAGCTCTGTGAAGTGCGTTTTAGAGCTGTCACGCACTCTACAGGAACCCAGTGAAGGTTAGTAAGAGCCTCACGCACTCTGTTTTAGTCCCATGGTACCATCAAAACATCGAGAGTCATGTCCCACTCGAGGTAGTAAATATTCTTGCCCAGATTGTAAACATTTGCCAAAACTTGAGTATTATTAGAAGAGGTTAGGAGGTTAGATGAGACGAAGTTAGAAATGTTAGAAATTACTTCAATGGAAAAAATACTGTTGAGATATTAAGATTATTTTTGGTTATAAGTGAGAGAAAAAATTACTATGGTTTAGGGTAGGTTTATTTTTATGAGAAGGAATTTGATAGGTTTGGAAATGTGTGTTTTTGGAAATAGACAGATATGGAAATGTGTGTTTGTGGAAATGTATGTTTTGGAAATGTGTCTTTTTGGAAATAGACAGATGTGGAAATGTGTGTTTGGGAGAGACAGATGGAAATGTATGTTTTGGAAATGTGTGGTTTTGGAAATAGACAGATATGGAAATGTGTGTTTGGGAGGGACAGATGGAAATGTATGTTTTGGAAATGTGTGTTTTGGAAATAGACAGATATGGAAATGTGTGTTTGGGAGAGACAGATGGAAATGTATGTTTTGGAAATGTGTGGTTTTGGAAATAGACAGATATGGAAATGTATGTTTTGGAAATGGACAGATATGGAAATGTGTGGTTTTTGGAAATAGACAGATATGGAAATGTGTGTTTTTGGAAATGGATGTTTTGGAAATGTGTGTTTTTGGAAATGTGTGTTTTGGAAATGTGTGTTTTGGAAATGGACAGATGTGGAAATGTGTGTTTGGGAGAGACAGATGGAAATGTATGTTTTGGAAATGTGTGTTTTGGACATAGACAGATATGGAAATGTATGTTTTGGAAATGGACAGATATGGAAATGTGTGTTTTGGAAATAGACAGATATGGAAATGTGTGTTTTTGGAAATAGACAGATATGGAAATGTGTGTTTTTGGAAATGGACAGATATGGAAATGTGTGTTTTTGAAATAGACAGATATGGAATGTGTGTTTTGGACATAGACAGATATGGAAATGTGTGTTTTGGAAATAGACAGATATGGAAATGTGTGTTTTGGACATAGACAGATATGGAAATGTGTGTTTTTGGACATAGACAGATATGGAAATGTGTGTTTTTGGAAATGGACAGATATGGAAATGTGTGTTTTTGGACATAGACAGATATGGAAATGTGTGTTTTGGACATAGACAGATATGGAAATGTGTGTTTTGGACATAGACAGATATGGAAATGTGTGTTTTGGACATAGACAGATATGGAAATGTGTGTTTTGGACATAGACAGATATGGAAATGTGTGTTTTTGGAAATGGACAGATATGGAAATGTGTGTTTTTGGACATAGACAGATATGGAAATGTGTGTTTGGAAATAGACAGATATGGAAATGTATGTTTTGGAAATGGACAGATGTGGAAATGTGTGTTTTGGAAATGGGACAGATGT
>JACEEZ010014893.1:95000-107659 GCA_016584305.1 Chionoecetes opilio
TAATTAAGCGTCTTGCCAAGAGATACATTTCGATTATTTTTCTTATAGAATTAACGCGTCGTTCAAATATTTCATACTATTACAACGATGTAGACAAATCTGCTGAATACGTGGCTGTTATCAGAAACGTAATAGCTTGTATAATAAAACAGATATTGGGTTGATTTGGCAACAGTGAATTGTGTCAGACGAGCGAAGTGTCGAGGCAAGGATGGACGCGCGTCATTCATTGCCTCACTTATTCATCATTTACTCATCGTACAAGTGTTGTGAGTGTCTACTATTCATGGTGTGAGTCGCTAGTGAGTCCCGGGACCCATGGAGACGCCGGGACGCCAGGGCAGCGCGGCAGCAAGGTAAGAAAACACCTTAACTTTTAACAAGCCATTAAATTTTTTTTCTCTCTATTTATTTTAGTTCTCCCTGTATTTATTTCTAGATTTTTGTCATTTTCTTCTAAACTTCTTTCGTTTGACTTCTTTCTAACTTCTGACTTGACTTCTTTTGACTTCTTTCCTTATATATTACTTCTTTTTTTCTTCTTTATTTTCATTTTCTTAGGTTCATCCGATGTAGGCTACCGTAGACAACAGTAAAGTCGCCAGGACAACATTTTTTTGTTTACAGACGTGTGGTGGCGTTAATAGTTACATTTCTACATGCATGATTTCAGGACAGTTAGAAGGGGCTATCTGGAGAGTCTGTGTCATTTTGTGTCTTCATCTGTGTCATAGTAGGGCTATAAATGAACAAATGACAAAAATATCTACGAAGTGGCTACCAACAGTAGAGTCGCCATCTAGTGTTTATTTACTGAGTGTCGTACCGCTGTCGTCGTCGCCCGAAAAAAAAATGCGTAGCGAAATTTGAAACCGTCTATACTTGCAGCTACAAAGCATAAAACAACGCTGAAACAGGGTAGATTATACAGTCATGATATAAACTACTGTGTATCATCTTCAGTGGCACAAACACAGCAGTAGTAATGCTATAATTCGTAATATATGGCGGCTGGCGACATGACTGCAGGTGGCGACTTTAGTGTTATTTACGGTAGTGGAAGAGGGAGGCATTTTGTATACAAGGAGACGTATTCCTCCCCCCACCTAAAGTGTTCTATATCTCTGAAACTATTGATTTGCGACGGAAAGCTCAAAGAGAAAATGTCTCTTAGAATACAATAAGGTAAACAAAAACCATGCGCCCAATTGTGTAGGCAAGTTTGGTCCTGTCGTAAAATAATACCCTATTTATTTTTAGTTTTCTCTGCCTGGTATTTCTTCCTATTTTCTTCTTTCTTTTTATTCCTTCCTTTTTCTTTTTTTTTTCTTTTTTTTCCCGTGATTTTCTTCTAACGCAGATTTTTATTTTCGATTTCTTTGCATTTCTTCGTTTTTTTTAATAATATTTTGCTTTCTTTCTTTCTTTTTTTTTCTTTTTTTTCTTTTCTTTCTGCCGTGACATATATTTTTTTTAAGTTTCCCTGCATTTATTTCTGAATTTATAGTACGCTTTTTTTCTTCTTTCTTTTTCTTCTTTCTTTCTTTCTTTTTCTTATTTTCTTTCTTCCGTTACAGAGATTTATTTTAAGTTTCCCTGAATTTATTTCTTCATTTTTATCCTTTTTCTTTCTTTCATGTTATTCCTTTTTTTTTTTTTTTTTTTTTTTTTTTTTTACCCTATAGTCAGATATTTCCCTATTTCTTTATCTATTTCCCCATTTTCATATATTTATTTCTTCATTTTACTATTTCCAGGTATTAATTTCTCCGTTATACCGTGAGCAGTTACCTATTTCCCCATTTCCATGCATTAATTTCCCCATTTTACCAATTATAGGATACATTTCCCTATTTCCATACATTTATTTCCCCATTTCCCTGCATATTTTTCCCTATTTCCCTATTTACAGGATATATTTCCCTATTTCCAGGCATTTGTTTCCCCATTTCACCAATTATAGGATACATTTCCCTATTTCCAAGCATTTATTTCCACATTTCCCTGCATATATTTCTCCATTTTACCAATTACAGGATATATTTCCCTATTTCCATGTATTAATTTCTCCATTTTACCAATTATAGATACAATTCCCTATTTCCAAGCATTTATTTCCCCATTTCCATGCACATTTTACCCTATTTCCCTATTTACAGGATATTTTTCCCTATTTCCATGCATATATTTCTCCATTTTACCAATTATACGATACAATTCCCCATTCCATCCATATACCTCCCTATTTCCCTATTTACAGCTATATATATCCCTATTTCCACACACCTACATTGTTTTTAGGGGTAACTATATGATTTATCCCTGCTCCTACGTCTCTGATAACTAGTGTTTTTTTCTAACGAGGTGAAAATTCCTGCCCCCTTGCTGCTTACTGACTGCTATTTGATGCCAGGAGAAGGGAATACTACACTTCTTTTTAATGTCAGCTGTATTTCATCATAGTTAACCATAGTATCAGGTAAACATAGGCATCATTTTAAACAGGAGAAGGGAATACTACGCTTCTTCTTAATTTCAGCTGTATTTTATCATAGTTAACCATAGTATCAGGTAAACACAGGCATCATTTTAACCAGGAGAAGGGAATACTACGCTTCTTCTTAATTTCAGCTGTATTTTATCATAGTTAACCATAGTATCAGGTAAACATAGGCATCATTTTAACCAGGAGAAGGGAATACTACGCTTCTTTCTTAATTTCAGCTGTATTTCATCATAGTTAACCATATATCAGGTAACATAGGCATCATTTTAACCAGGAGAAGGAATACTACCGTTCTTTAATTCCTGTATTTATCATAGTTAACCATAGTATCAGGTAACACAGGCATCATTTTAACAGGAGAAGGGATACTACGCTTCTTCTTAATTTCAGCTGTATTTTATCATAGTTAACCATAGTATCAGGTAAACACAGGCATCATTTTAACCAGGAGAAGGGAATACTACGCTTCTTCTTAATTTCAGCTGTATTTCATCATAGTTAACCATAGTATCAGGTAAACACAGGCATCATTTTAACCAGGAGAAGGGAATACTACGCTTCTTCTTAATGTCAGCTGTATTTTATCATAGTTAACCATAGTATCAGGTAAACATAGGCATCATTTTAACCAGGAGAAGGGAATACTACGCTTCTTTTTAATTCAGCTGTATTTCATCATAGTTAACCATAGTATCAGGTAAACATAGGCATCATTTTAACCAGGAGAAGGGAATACTACGCTTCTTCTTAATGTCAGCTGTATTTTATCATAGTTAACCATAGTATCAGGTAAACACAGGCATCATTTTAAGCATGAGACCTTAAGATAGAATAGAATTTTCGCCTCATTAAAAAGAATAGACTATAGATAGGACATTTTTATCCATATTTATTTATTATTTATTTATTACTAGCAGGATACCCGGCGTTACCCGTGTCTAGTTTTTTTTGCATATTAATAATATACATAATAATATCCCGTCCGTCCCGTCCCGTCCCGTCGTCCGTCCTGTCCCTCATCCCTCCCGTCCCGTCCCGTCCTTCTCCCCGTCCCGTCCCCCGTCCCGTCCCGTCCCATCCCGTCCCGTCCTGTCCCTCCCCCGTCCCGTCCCGTCCCGTCCCGTCCTGTCCCTCCCGTCCCGTCCCGTCCCGCCATCCCGTCCCTCCCTCCCCTCCCGCCGTTCCGTCCCGTCCCGTCCCGTCCCGTCCCGTCCTCCCGCAGTCCCTCCTCATCCCGTCCCGTCCCGTCCCGTCCCGTCCCGCGTCGCGTCCTCCCGTCCCGTCCCGTCCCCTCCCCTCCCCGTCCCGTCCCGTCCCGTCCCGCGCGTCCGTCCCGTCCCGTCTCCGTCCCTCCCGTCCCGTCCCGTCCCGTCCCTCGTCCCGTCCCGTCCTTCGTCTCCGTCCGCTGTCCCGTCCCGTCCCGCCTCCCTCGTCCCCTCCCTCCCGTCCCGTCCCTCCCTCGCCAACTCGTCGTCGGTCCCGTCCCCGTCCCGTCCCGTCCCCGTCCCGTCCCTCCTCCCCGTCCCCGTCCCGTCCCCCGTCCCTCCCGTCCACGTTCCCGTCCCGTCCCCGTCCCGTCCCTAACCAGTAATATCCGAAAAATGAAAACTCCTAAAACGTCTCCGAAAAGTCTCAGAATTGAAAAAACAAAAGCGTAAAAACCTAAGTTAGAGCCTTCCGGTTCTAATGAGACCACTTACAGCCTTCCCCGACGACAACTGGGAGGAGTACGCTAACAAACATGGACATTGCCCTTTATATATATTATATTTATTTATATTTATATAGAAAACCTTATTAAGAGAATCATTACTATTATTGTGCTGGGAGGAAAATGGGGCAATAAAACACGCCTGGATTTAAATGTAGAAATATGTATTGTAAAAAAAACTTAAGATTACATAAAGAAACTTTGCAATCACAGCATGAACGCAAGAAAGAGAGAGGAGAGAGAGAGAGAGGAGAGAGAGAAGAGAGAGAGAGAGAGAGGAAGAGAGAGAGAGGAGAGAGAGAGAGAGAGAGGAGAGAGAGAAAAAGGATCACAGCTTTTGATTATATTGAGTAACTGCGTAAATGGAAGAGAGAGAGAGAGAGAGAGAGAAGAGAGAGAGAGAGAGAGAGAGAGAGAGAGAAGAGAGAGAGAGAGAGAGAGAGAATCACAGCTTTTGATTATAATGAGTAACTGCGTAAATGGATAAGAGAGAGATGAGAGAGAGAGAGAGAGAGAGAGAGAGAGAGAGAGAGAGAGAGAGAGAGAGAGAGAGAGAGAGAGAGCGGTAAGGCTAGATAGCTTGTGTGTGATAAATATACAGGGTTTGTCTACTTATATGTGTGTGTGTGTGTGTGTGTGTGTGTGTGTGTGTGTGTGTGTGTGTGTGTGTGTGAGGGGGGGAAACAACCAGTTCATACATGTGTCTCTCTTTCCTCCTCTTCCTCCTCTTCTTCCCGTGGTTAGGTCGTTTGGTAGTTAATGGCAGCAATTGTTTGATTGGTTGTGCCTGGTTTGGGGGGGGGAGGGGTGGAGGTGGAGGTTAGGGGGGTGAAGGTGGAGGTTGCTTTGGGGGGGGGGGAGGTAGTGGTGGCGTTTCTGATTGATTCACAGTTTTGATTCTTCGTCGCTGATTGGGTGTTGATTTTGTGCTTCTTTTGTGATTCCTTGCTGCTTTACCTGTGTGTGCGTGTGTGTGTGTGTGTGTGTGTGCGCTAGGCCGTGCATGGGGGTGTCAGCAAGCAGTGTTGAGGCAGCAGTGAAGCGGAGGGAGGTAGGGGAAGAGTCCGCCTTGATATACGCGTGGCCGCCGCCTTGGTGAGTCACTGAGTACCTGAAGGCGTCATTGAGCAGCGGGGGGCGGGGCGGCGGCGGCCTGAGGTCCCCGCGCGTCGCCGGGGCGTGATGAGCATCGCACAGTTCCTAGCCTACCTTGGCACACACTCCAACACCACCACTATCTTGTGTACACTACCACGTGTACACCATCAACACTATCACATGTATGTACACCATCACATGTACACCATCACATGTACACAGTCACATGTACAGTTTTGTACACCATCACATGTACACCATCTCGTGCACCGTCACGTGTACACCGGCATGACAGTGATGCCCCGCACACACGGGGCTTGAGCACTACAGGGTCGCCACGGCCACGCCCGAGCCCGCCCGCACCCGTGACTGTGCGCTGCGGCGCGAGGACACGCCCGCCCGCAGGGGTGAGGCGCGCCGCGGGGAGCCGCAGCGCGGGGACGCGCACCCCGCGAACCTGGAGGAGCCCCCCGCCAGCCTGGCCGCACGCCCATCTTGGGGGAGGCCATGGGGCGCGGGCGCCGCGTGGTGTCGGGCGTGAGTCTGAGTTGCAGCAGCTCTGTGGCGGGCGCGGGCTGGCTTGTGACGCGTGAGTCGGGGCGGGCCGAGGGTCGCGCCCACTGCTCGTCGCTGCGTCGTGGCGGCACGCAACACACGGGTACCAGGCGGCACGTGCGGGCGGCGCCGTTGCGGCACGAGGCCAGGGTGGCCGCCAGTGCCGGCCCCGCCCCCCCGCTGTTGTGCCCCGCCCCCGCCTCGCCGCCGCCCCCCGTCGCCGTGGCCACCGCCTTCCTCACGGAGGACACGGAGGCCAGCTTGAGCCACTCCTGTGCACGCTCTGAGCGCGTAGGCTTGGGCGGAGGCTCCAGCGCGTAGCTCACGTGCAGCAGGGACTCCTGACGCGTGCGGGAGAGGGAGGGCGTGCCCTGGGGCGTGCGGGTGCGCGGCTCCCCCGGGGGGGGCATCACGTTGGTGCCGAAGGCCCCCCCAAGATTGCCGGGCGGCCAGTAGCGACACACCACCACCGTGCGCCCCTCACAGCCGCGCGCCACGCCCACGCCCACACACCGCGTGGACGCCCACACCACCTGGGAGAAGGGACCTGCCACGGGGAGGGGGCGGGAGGAGGGGGTGAGAGTGAGACACGGCACAGCCTGTATGGGGGCGGCACGCACTAAACACTAACGAAGCAAATTAAAAATGTAGCTTTGGAGACGGGCCCTACGAGTGTATAGCTCAGGCCCTGTACAATACAACTACGTGAACTATGGATGAACACACACACACACCCCACACACACACACACACACACACACACACACACACACACACACACACACACACACACACACAACACACACACACACACACACACCACACACACACACAGGAACACACACACACACACACCCCACACACACACACACACACACACACACACACACACACACACAGGAACACACGACACACACACACACACGGAACACACACACACACACACACACACAGAACACACACACACAACACACACAGGAACAACACCCACGGAACACCACACACAACACGACAACACACACACACACACACACCCCAACAACACACAGGAAACACACACACACAACACACACAGAACACACACACACACACACACACACAACACACACACACAACACACACACACACACACACACACAGGACACACACACACAACACACACACAGAACACACACACACCCCCACACAGGACCCACACACACACACACACAGACACACACCACAGAACCACAACACACAGACACACACACAGACACACAGGAACACACACACACACACACACACCTGCCTGGGCGAGGTCGGCAGGGCCCGGCACGTCGTACTTAAAGTTACGGCCTGTGTCGTACCACGCAGTCACCACCGCCGCGCCTGGTGGGGGAAGGGGGGGAGGGGTCATGGGTTACTGCCTCCACCACCACCACCACCACCACCACTACACCCTAACCACCACACCCTACACCCCACCACCCTACACACACACATACACCCCATCACCCTGTCGTCCACACCCTAACCACCACATCCTACACCCCACCCCCTACACACACACCCCCTACACCCCATCACCCTGTCGTCCACACCCTAACCACCACACCCTACACCCCACCACCCTACACACACACCCTACACCCTGTCGTCCACACCCTAACCACGACACCCTACACACACACACCCTACACCCCTTCACCCTCTAGCATCACCCCTTCATCACCCTATATAGGTGGTAGAAGGTAGTCACACAGGCCGCCTCATTGGACCCAGACAGGGCTGTTGCTGTCTGTTCCTCCTTTGTATATAGACTCACCCTTTATCACCCTATCGTCACCCTATCGTCACCCTCTAAACACACCTTACACCCCTTCACCCTGTATTCTATTCTCTCTCTCTCTCTCTCTCTCTCTCTCTCCTCTCTCTCTCCTCTCTCCTCTCTCTCTCCTCTCTCTCTCTCTCTCTCTCTCTCCTCTCTCTCTCTCTCCTCTCTCTCTTCATCTCTATTTCCTCTTGTCGCACCTCTTCTTCTATTTCTTAATCATCTCATTTACATAACACCTTTATCACCCTTATACCTTATCACCTATATCCCTTATCACCCTTCACCTTCTATCACCCTATATACAACCTTTATCACCCTATATACAACCTTTATCACCCTATATACACACCCTTCATCACCCTATCATCACCCTATCGTCCACACCCTAACCACCACACCCTACACACCATCATCCTACACCTACACACGTTACCCTTCATTACCCCTTCATTAACCCTTTTTAGCCCTTCATTACCCCTTCATTAACCCTTACTTTACCCTTTACTACTTAAATCAACCCTTATTACCCTTTACTACTTAAATCAACCTTTACTTTACCCTTACTACTTAAGTCACCCTTACTTTACCCTTTACTACTTAAATCAACCCTTATTTTACCCTTTACTACTTAAATCAACCCTTTACTTTACCCTTTACTACTTAAATCAACCCTTACTTTACCCTTTACTACTTAAATCAACCCTTACTTTACCCTTTACTACTTAAATCAACCCTTTACTTTACTTTATTTTACCCTATCGTCACCCTACCTGTCACCCTATCATCACCCTACCGTCACCCTACCATCCCCCTATCGTCACCCTACCATCACCCTACCATCCCCCTACCATCCCCCTATCGTCACCCTACCTTCACCCTACCATCACCCTATCTTCACCCTACCATCACCCTACCGTCACCCTACCGTCACCCTACCTTCACGCACCTGAGAGATTTTTGGCGGTGGAGGTCAGAATGTTCTCACCCCTGCCGTGCTCGCTGCTGTACTCCAAGAGGCCGTAGTGGGCGAGGCGGTTAGCCCACGACTGTGCGTCCAGGCAGAGCTGTGGGCGTGGGCGGTGGGATGGGTTGGGTGGGTGGGTGGAGGTGGGTGTGGGTGGGGAGGATGGGAAGGAAAGGAAGAAGGAGAGAAAGGGAGGGAAAGGAGGAATGGATGGATGGGAGAGCAAGGAAGAAAAGACGTTATGTATTATTATTATTATTATTATTATTATTATTATTATTATTATCACTACATTATTTCTTTGCTATACTGTTATCACCCCTCCTTCTCCTCTTCTCCTCCTCCTCCTCCCCCTCCTCCTCCTCCCTTCCTCCTCCTCCTCCTCCTCCCCTTCCTCTTCCTCTTCCTCCTCCTCCTCCTCTCCTCCTCCTCTCCTCCCCCTCCCCTCCTCCTCCTCCTCCTCCTCACTCTTATTCAAATCTTAGGATAATGAAAATATATAAAGAAATAAACTATATATAAAAAAAAAAAAATCTTTATAATACAAAAACAAAAACGAAAACAACAACAACAACAACACAACCATCATAATGAAAATAAAAA
Organism: Chionoecetes opilio; assembly: GCA_016584305.1. Taxonomy (NCBI): domain Eukaryota; kingdom Metazoa; phylum Arthropoda; class Malacostraca; order Decapoda; family Majidae; genus Chionoecetes; species Chionoecetes opilio. The sequence goes on from JACEEZ010014893.1 coordinate 104,251, forward strand.
TTCAATAATAAAATAATAATAAAACTAGAATAAAAATAAAAGACGAGAAAACATTAAAAAAAAGTAAAATCGAGGGAAAAAAAACAATCTTAAAATTAGAAAAAAACAGACCAAAAAATATTATAGATAACTTTTTTATTTTTCACCCAAAAAAAATAACTGAGAAAAAAATAAAAATGAAAAAGGCAAAAGAATGAAAAAAAATCGAAAAATTATAAAATAAACGAGAACCAAAAAAATTATAGATAACCTTTTTATTTTTCACCCCCAAAAAAATAACTGAAAAAAAATGAAAAGCGAAAAAGAAAAAAAAACAACATCACCTATAGTCAATTTTTGTATTAAGGCAAAATGCAGTCAGGAAGCACGCCTGCCTCCTGCTATCTACGGGCACTGATGGTGCATCCTCGTATCATCACTACCAATCACAATACTTCACTACTTAACCGGCGTGACACTGGAGCAATCTTCCTACTTAACAGCGGCGTGACACTGGACACAATCTTCACTACTTACACGGCTGACCCTGACAGCAATCTTCACTACTTACACGGCGTGCCACTGGACAGCAATCTTCACTACTTACAGCGGTGACCACTGGACAGCAATCTTCACTACTTAACAGCGGCGTGACCACTGGACAGCAATCTTCACTACAGAGGGTGACAAAATCAAAACACCCTTTGTAGTGAAGATTGCTGTCCAGTGGTCACGCCGCTGTTATGTAGTGAAGATATTGTGATTGGTAGTGATGATACCAGGAATGCACCAATCAGCTGCCCCGTAGCATAGAAGGGCAGGCAGGGGGCGTGGCTTCCTTACTGCCTTTTGACCTTAATACAAAAAAATAGACTATATATGTTATTCCCCGCATTAACACAACACACACACACACCACACACACACACACATATAGATATATAGATAGATAGATAAATTTATTGACCACAACATACATATTACTGTTTAAATACATAACATTTAACGTAATATCAAGTTTGCAAAAGTATAAATATATGGAATAATTCGCCTAAACTGTAGTCCACAAAAAAACCCTTTACATACAAGTATAGTTATAGTACTGAGAGGCTCAACTGAAATTATACAAAATAGTCATCTAAAAAATAATATCACTGAAAAACACTAATTAGACAAAAAGTGACACATAATTAGTCATAAAAAGGAAAGTAAGAACACGTTACTAAAAATTAAACACCAAAGGAAACAAAACATTAAAAGTAATACCAGAAAGATTATCAAATTCTAAAAAGATGAATATTAAGTGTAAAAATCGCTAAACAAAACCACGCGATACATCACGGGGAAAAACGTAAAATGCAGAAAACTCAAACTACACAGACTCAAAATATAGAGTAAAAATATAAATAGCCTATAATACCAAGACAAATTACACACACACACACACACACACACACACACACACACACACACACACACACACACACACACACGCACACACCCCCGTTATTACCTGTTCATTGAGTACGAGAGGCTCGGCGTTATGTAGGGCGCGCCACCTGTTGTGTTCACTCACGCACTCCAAAACGAACTGACTGTGCGCCCACTCCACCTCCCCACGCCCACGCTCCTGCACGCACGCACCCCGCCCGGACCACACCTGTAGCGGGAAGGGGTGTAGGGGTGTAGGGGTGACAGGTGTGTGTAGGTGGGAGGTGTGTGAAGGGGGAGGCAGAGTGTGTGTAGGGGGTAAGGAAGGATGTAGTGGGGAGGGGATGTTGTGTAGGGGAGGGAGGGGAGACAGGTGTGTGTAGGGGAGGGAGGGGAGACAGGTGTGTGGAGGGAGAGGGAGGAGACAGGTGTTTAGGGGGAAGGGAAGGGGAGGGGGACAGGTGTGTGTTGGGTGGAATGGGGCAGACAGGTGGGTTTTATTATTATTATTATTATTATTACTATATTATTTCTGTTGGAGCCTATTCTATATCGCATGTGTAGGGTTTTATCGTCCTTGTGTGTGTGTGTGTGTGTGTGTGTGTGTGTGTGTGTGTGTGTGTGTGTGTGTGTGTGTGTGTTAATCAGTTAAAAGTCAGTCAGCAGTCAGTCAATAGTTGAAGAGGAGGAGGGGGATTGATTACTACTTCTACTACTACTACTACTACTTACCTACACTTCACACACACACACACACACACTCACACCACACTCACACACACACACACACACACACAAGGTTCTTTTATACTCCAGCGCATGTTATGTTTTATTAAATCAAGAGGAAGAAGAAGAAGAAGAGGAGGAGGAGGAGGAGGAGGAGGAGGAGGAGGAGGAGGAGGAGGAGGAAGTAGAGTAAGAAAAAGATAAGAATTACAATGATGCTTTCTCTCTCTCTCTCTCCTCTCTCTCTCTTCTCTCTCTCCTCTCTCCTCTCTCTCTCTCTCCTCTCTCTCCTCTCTCCCATCTCCTCGCTCTCTCTCTCTCTCTCTCAGCCAATACAAATACAAGATTGACTTGCCCTCTAAGTGGAAAATGACGATAGATAAATATTTGTTTTTATATAGATGAGAATTATACGAAAATTTATGGGAAATATTGATACAGAGTTAAACTATTATTATTATTATTATTATTATTATTATTATTATTATTATTATTATTATTATTGCTATTATTGCTATTACTGTTATCATTGTCATTATTATCATGCTTGCTACTACTACTACTACTACTACTACTACTACTACTACTACTACTACTACTACTACTACTACTACTACTACTACTACTACAACTAATGGTAATAATAATGATGATATTTTCGATAATATTGTCTTTGCATTTAGTTACTTATCTTCCTCTTCCTCCTCCTCCTCCTCCTCCTCCTCTTCCTCCTCCTCCTCCTCCTCCTCCTCCTCCTCCTCCTCCTCCTCCTCCTCCCTCCTCCTCCTCCTCCTCCTCCTCCTCCTCTCTTCTCCACCTCTCCTCCTCTTCACTGATGCTCTTGAGGAGGTATCGACCATGAGTTTGTTTCCTTCTTCTTCTTCATCCTCTTTTTCCTCCTCTTCTTCCTCTTCTTCCTCCTCTTCCTCTTCTTCCTCCTCTTCCTCCTCTTCCTCTTCCCTTTCTTTTCTCGTCTCCCTTTTTAAATTTCCTTGATTTGTTTTCTCTCTCTCTCTCTCTCTCCTCTCTCTCTCTCTTCTCTCCTCTCTCTCCCCCTCCTCTCTCTCTCTCTCTCATCAATTGATCTGTCTCCTGGAACCTGATGAGCAGACTATCTAGCGTAAGTCACTCTCGTAGAGAGATGCCAGAGAGCAATGGACTAAGGCATTCTCGTTTGAGAGAGAGGAGAGAGAGAGAGGGGACAGGGAAAGAAGGAGAGAGAGAGAGAAGAGAGAGAGAGAAGAGAAAAGGAGAGGAGAAAAGAAGAGAGGAG
>JACEEZ010014894.1:0-71354 GCA_016584305.1 Chionoecetes opilio
GGTATTTGCCCCAATTTTGGGGTTTTTCTTTAGATAGGAAAAATCTTTTCTCCTACCGCGCCGGGTCCTCAAGGATGACGGTGAGCAGAAAACCTGTTCTTGTTTGATTGGAAAGGGCTCGTCGTCATTTATTTAGTGGGGAGCCCCAATGGGGAGTTTTAAAAACCCCTTAACGCCCAGACTTTCCTTTGTTATAAAAATTGCTGTTTGTCGACCCAAAAAAAAAGAAAAATAAAAAAAATATCCCAAAATATTAGGGGGACAAGGATACAAAACAGGTCATTCTATAAAATTTTTCTTATTTAAACTAAAAATCCTCTTTGGTACCAAATTACAATGGAAATTACGTTCTGGGCCTAAAGGGGGTTTAAAAGGAGCTAGATTTTTTTTTTGGTGGGATAAAAGGTGGATTAGGTGTTTTTAAGAAACAGAACTCCACTGTGGGGGTTTCCCCAGCCCTCTTGTAGTTTCCCTTATGTTACTCCGGGGGTTTTTAGAGGAGGTAAAAGGCGGGGTTTTCCCTTTAAAAACCATTTTTCCTTATTGAATTTTTGTGAAAACGGCTTTTTCTTGTGCCGGGTTTTTTCAAAGGGCGGCTTGATTTTCGTTATTTTTTTTTTCTTCCCTTCTTTTTTTTTCCTTGAGAGAAAGGTTGTGTTTTTTTTTTGGGGAATATTCCCTATTGTCTCTACAGAAAACCTCTAAGCAAACCCGTTCATTAAAACTTGGGATAATTTGACCTTTTCCGGGCCATTCAAATTTTTTTAAATAACTTTCCTAATTTTTGGCAATTTTGAATTTCCCTTACCTTGCTAGGGAATCAGCCCCTCTCTCTTTTTCTCGGGAAAAATATTTTTTTTTTAAAGTATCCTTCGCTTTGTATCATCCCAGAGTCCTTCCGGGCCTCTTCGCTCCTTCACGCATCCTAAGGAGTCCGGGGGGAAATTAGAAGTCCCCAAATTGCTTGTATTCCTATTTTTTTTAAAAATTACTTTGACAATCGCATGGGGGGGCTCAAAAGGGTTTAAAAAACTAATACAATACTGAAAGTGTATTGAAGTAATGTTTAATCTAAAATCCTAGCAATTTTTTTATATCCTTGTATAGTTTTGTCTTTTTGGGGTTTTTAAGGAATATCGGGAAGATCATGTCATGTAATTGGCTGAAATAGGGGTTCAAATCATTGTAACTGAAAACAGCTCCAGATTCGTGTTCAGCATGCCCGAAAACTGTAGGAACTTTTTTTCAAGCAAACTATTTTTCATAAAATATGAAAATTTTTTCAAGTATATGCCTTGATTTTTTTTCGAAAACAACTTTTTTTTTTCAAAAATTTAAAAAACATGGCAAAAATTGCAACATAAATAAAAAAAGTAAATATGAAGAAATCAAAGCTTTTTTTGGCGAAAAGCAAAAAAAATTTGATTGTAAATAACCGAGAAAATACATATTCACATTTATAAAAAATTTCAATTTTCGGGAAAACCCATAAAGCTGTTTTGAAAACCCGATTACTGCATCATGTAAACCCCCTCAATTGAACCTTTGTTCTTCGATATTTTTCTTACGACTTATATTTTTTCGACAAAAAAACAAAAACATTGATCGTCGTCAATTTTGGAATTTTTTTTTCGCAGCCAAAATCAGAGTTTTTTTCCGCTAGTAATTGAAATCCCGGGGATAAAATTGTAGACCCATCCCTTTACAATAACTTTTGATGGGTAAGTGTGGCTTGGGGAAAAACAATTGTGACAAAGGGGAAAAAATTGGTAGTCCAAACTTGGTGATGAAATCCCGGGCTGCCCTAGGTTCCCTCCCTGACACTTTTTCTTGATCTCCCTTTCTCGGGTTTTAGAGGAAGAAAATAGCGGCTTTTTGCTTTACTTCTTCATTTTTTTTTTCCCCCTTTTAAAAGCAAGTGTTATTAGTTTGGATTTGCAAAGACCCAAGTTAGGTTTGCTGGGGGTTTAAAGCAGAATCGGGATCTTTGTGTTATATTTCTTTTTCCCCTTTTTTCCCCTTTAACCCCTTGGGGCCCAGAAGTAATTTCCTTTTTAATTTTGGGGGGGCCATTAGAGTTTTTTTAGTGAATAAGCAATTTTATACCATGACCTGTTTAGTACCCTTTGTCCCAAACTCTTTTGTATTTTTCATTACTTTTTGAAATTTTTAAAGGGCTGACCAGAATTTTTTTATAGAAAAGGGAAAGATCGGGCGTTAATTATTCACGTAATTTAAACAGAAATTTTTTGTGGTTGGTTTGTAAGTAAAATCCCATAGTGTTCTTTTTTTCTCTCCATGACGCGTTTAGGGGCCGAGCCGGGAGCGTGGTGATCCTGGTGGACTACGGGACCTGGTCCCCTCCCCCGGCCCCTTCATGAGGGCCCAACCCCCCTCATCGCTGACACACCGCTACACTCATTGATTTTTGATGGTGCAAGAGACAGTCAGGAAAGCTCATTTTTTTTTTATCCTTTTATAATTTCCCTGTCAAGTTGTTTAGGAAGTTTATCACATAATTTTCTCTCGTGTCGCCTGAGCAAGGTCCCGTGGTTGGGTTTTGCCCGGGGGGGCGCTCAGTGGGGCTGGTGGGCGCCAGGTCCGTCGGGCCCCTCGGAAGGGTCACAGTTAGTGGTACATTTTACCCACTCTTATTTATAGGAACTACCAGGTGTAGTTTTTACGGGGCCTTTTGTACTTCCTTATGTTCTTATTTGACTGTCAGGTAAACCTTTCTCTTTTCCCTAATGGATACAGCTTTGGGGTTATCTTGGTTACTTTTCTTTACTATTTATCCCCTTCCCCCTGCCCGGCCTGGAGCCTCCTACCCCTGGGTGCCCCCGGGACCCCGAGGAGTACCTGGCGCCGGTGCGCGGGCCCCCGGGGGTCACCCTGCGCCCTCACCCCCCGGGCCCAACACTCCCCCGGGGCACATCGACTTCCACGCTAACGGAGGTCACTTTAAAACCGGGGCTGCTTTCCCCCTGGTACACCCCCAAACACAGGTCAAAACTAGCCCCCCTGTGCGTGGTGGGGGTTTTTTACTGTCAAAACTAACAGGAGAATTTCAGGGGCAGAGGGCTTTTTTTTATAGAGGGTATCTTTTCTAACTTAAGGGAAAAAATTAATACTAAATTTTTTCCTTTCTTCTGGAGTTAGATGCAGATAGTTTTTATTCGTCTTTGTGGTTATCTCAAAAAGCAACAGGGAATTTCAGGGCTAGAGAGGCATTTTTATCTATTAACTGAGGGAAATTGTGCTAGATGACTTTTTTTGATTCCTTAATTCGGTCCTTTTTTTTTACTATAAGCCTTCGGGTGAAAAAAAATGTGATGATTATTTTTATTGTCACGAACAAGTGTGCAGCCCACACCCCGCGGTGCAGATCATGGGGGGCGGGGAGGCCGGCGGCGGAGTGTTTCCCGCGTGTCGCTGTGACCCTGGGAAAGGGGACGTGGACGGTTCCTGCCCCTGTGACGTCATCAAACCCCTTCGGGCCCCACTACAAAGCCCCGGGATTAATATGGGGGAATGTCGGGAAAAAGCAAAAATTTCACCTCGTATAAAACAAAAAATTTGTTACGTATATGCGAAAGTTTGGTCCATCGGATTAACGTCACCCATTTCCCCCAATTGGTTCGTCCAAAGCGAGGGTTTACTTTACTCAAACCCGTCGTCGGGAAAGGGAAAGCCAATTTTTATCTTTAACAATGACTCTTTTTCAGACAATGACTTATCAAAATTTTAGTTTTTTGATTGAGTCATTTAAACTTCTGTTTGTAATTTATATCAAACCTCAATGTTTTCCTGTGCAGGTTCACGGAGCTTTCCCCTTCACCACCAACCCCTCCGCTCCGTATTCCCCCGGGCCCCTGGAACCGGGGGGTAAGCTGCCTGGCCCCATCAAAACTGCTTTCATTAAAAGCTCTCAACCCCCCAACCACGACATCCCCATGGTGATACAGGGGTGACAGACTGTGATATACTTTCCAGGTATAAAAATTTAATAATTATTTAAATTTGCTTTTTCCCCAAAAAATTTTCTAATTGGGACCCAAAAAACATGGGAAAAAACGTTCTGGGGCCTCAAGGGGGTTAAGACTGCGTAGTTAATGTAACTGATAAGAAATTCAGAATCATGAAAAATAAAGGTCTTGGTATTGTTTCCATTCATCTTGTCCCTCACAGGTTGGGTTTTGGGGAAGACTTTCTTGACCCTTTTGAATGAGGGGACGGGACTTAAAACGACTGACTGCTATATGTAGGGTCCTTAGGGCGATTCGTTTCACATTAGGAAAGGGAAAAGTTTTTAGGGTCTTATCCTAACATTTTGTCCGCTGAATCCGAAAATCGTATTTGGGGGTTCCTCTTACGGTAAGTTTTCGCGAAAATTTGCATTTGGAAATTTTTGGCAAAAAAATTAGAAATTCATTTGCAAAATAAAACCCAGACTCGTAAGACCTCGTTTTGGACTAAAATTGAACTTATTAAGGTGCATAAAATTTTTATTTGTACTCCGTGGGGGTATCTGTTCCATTACTAACTATAATGGAAATTAGGATAAGGGGAAAAAAAAGGGAAAAAAATTAAAGGAAAAATTTTGGCCTTAATTTCCTCAAAAGTCTAAAATGTTTCTGGCTGTACTGTTCTAAAAAAAGGCACTACCGTCTGATTAATAAAAAATGGTAACTTTTCTCTGATGCCCCCTCATGGTCGTATTTTATGACTCGGAAATAAATTTCGCAAAAAAAAGTAAAATTTCTTTGGGGTTTAAAATTTTAGAAATTAGCTAAAAAAACCCGTAAAAAAAATTTCATTTATTTATCGAAATTTTTCCCTTTCCCAGTCCGAATAAAATCGTGTGTCATTTGGGGTGCAAACTAAGGGAGATGGGGGCCCTTTCGACCTTGGCCCCGGGGAGGATGTTCGAGTATGCGGCCAAGTGGGCTTCAAAAGCGAATTCTAGGGCCCACGGAGGCCTCTAAAGGACGTTTGGTGTGGCCCGACAGTCATTGCAAAAATCCACCCCACAAATTCGCGAGGCAGACGGAGATGAGCAACAGGACCTTGGGGCGGAGACCGCCTACCCCGGACCTTAAAGGTAAGAAGAATTTTTTTTTTTTTTTTTTTTCGAAAAAAAAACTTTCACATAAAAATATTGCTTGATTTGGGTCTAGTGTTCAAGGTAGGGAGCGCTAAGTGCGGGGCACTGTTTTCCGGTAAAACGTCGCAGATGATGATAAAATCTAACTCGCAGTGCGGGGAGGGGGAAACCCGTGGGCCGCTTGCCGCGAGGGCTTTTAAGCTAAAAAACATTTTTTGAATACTTTTAAATTGATGTTTCAGAATATCTTTTTTTGCTATAATTATTTTCATGCATAGGTTCCGAAAGTATATTCCCTTGTAGTTTTCCATTAATTCCCGACTAATAAAAAAGTTTTATCCATCTCTACTTCTGGGCCTGCCACCCCCCCGCCTCGAGTCCCCCCCCGGGCCCCAGCGCTCCTATCCCCGGGAAAGGAAGGCTTCTTTGCGGTGAGGGAGACAGCCAATAAGCCCTGCCCCGGGGTGACACGCCTGGATGCCAATCAAAATCATTAGGCATCCAAAGGGAACAATTCTGAGGGGAAAATCCAGCTTCCTCCCGACCTCGACGTCCGGCTGCCGACGTGATTCCCAAAAGGGGGCTGCTGAGTTTTCAGTCGTCAACAATTGCGGCAGTGGCCTCCACTCAACAAACCAGAAGATCGCCGGTGATCGAGTTCGGGAAAGGGGTTTTAGCGGAACGGGAGAGTGGAGTGGTTCTCTCGATAAAAATAGACACATAAAGGACGCTGGTTTTGGGCCGCTCACGCTGGGGTAAAGGAACTCCTCTCCCCCATGGTCCAGGCGTGGTTCACCAACCCAAAAAACCCTCGCAAACCCCGAACTGGTTCATCGGGCGGAGGCAGGAAAAGAGGCCTGACAAACCATGGGACAATCGGGGACTTAAGTTGCTACCTCCAAAAAGTGCCAAAACCCTGCGTGAAAAACCCCCTCAAAGAACCGAACGGAAAATTCGAAGGAGCAGGGCCATTTTAAACCTTCCTCCCCCGTCAAAGTTTCGCAAACCTGGGTCGTCGGTGGATCGGGAAGAAACAATCCGCAAACGGAGAAGGGGCCCGATCGGGGACAAGTCCTCATGACAACATCTTGATGCAAAGCAGCTGCGACGAGCCCCAATTTCCCCCAACCCGAAGACCCCTCTCCAGGGGGGCGAGGGGCGCTGGCCATTCATCAGGAGACGGGGAGCAAAGCAATGATTAAGATTTCCCCACGGTCCCGGGCTGGCTTCTCATACTCCTCCCTTCTCCCCCTCGAGCATCGCTTGCCCGAACGGTGCTCAGCGCTGGAGGGTGGAAGTGTTCATCCCGCGCCGCCTCGAAAGGGCCTTCTCGTTCACTTTGCCATCGACAACATCGTTTCCAAAAGACACGTAGCGGAAGGGGCACCTTCCCGGCCGGTTAGCGTTGCCTTTCAGCCCCCCCTCTTCTCCGCAGAGCTGGCCCCTCAAGTTTCATTCTGACGCTGCTAAACCCTCCCGCTTCCATTTAGAGGTCGCCCCCTGTCCCCATGAACCGCTCGCTTAAGCCGAATTTCCCCCCGCTCTCTTTCGGAACCCTCGCCTGAGAGCGCTGAGAACTCCAAAGGGACAAGGACATTCGTCCCTACCTCCTTCGGCATCGCGCCCTAAAAGACCCCCCGGGCCGGAGCATGCCCAGCTGGTCACCCTTAACAGCCGACTCGAGATGTTCCGCCTGTCCCACCGCGACAATCGCACCTTGCCCATTCTCGACTCTCCAGCTCCGAGTACTCGTCAATATTCACCATGATGACAAAATGGGAAAATTCAACAAGCGCTGAACGGCGAGGGGGCCCCGGGTGCTTGTTGCTCCCCGACATGGCCTCTTCTCAAAGCTCCTAATCAAAGTTAACTTGAAAAAGGGAAACTGGTCGTCCCCCTTGGCGCGTATACACGTCGTCATACCCATGCTGCGGTGCTCGGTTTTTTCCTGGAGGGACGGCTTCGACAGGTGCTCCCGATTCGGGGGGTAGGGACCCGCCACAGTCCGGCAGTTTTTGGGCCGAAACCACGTCAACCGCGGAATTGAGGCACACAAAATCCTCACAAGTGCATCCTACTCTCAGTTCTCTTCCGGGACAAGGGAGAGCCCCGAAGATTCGCCGTCCGGGTTGGCAGAGGATGGAAGACTGGATTCCTTCAAAAAGCCCTCGAGATCCTTGCACCCAAGCTGCAATCTAGGTCAGCGGGATCAGCCCACATCCCTTGAGCAAATTCTCCATGACGTACTAAATGGGCCTCCTGTTTTTAACTACACCGGCTGTGCGGACAGGAGACTGGGCGCTGCACCTGAAGACGTTGGGGGAGTTCGGACCGTTCTCTTCGCCAGAACAAGCTCCTACGCCCGGTTCGTCCCGGTTTACGTGGCATATGCGGACCTCCGCCTCAAAATCCAAAAGCGTGGCGTACTTTTGGGGAAACACTGGGTCGTCCGTAGTCCCTTGGACCTTCACGTCCCTTGGCTGCGACCATGCCTTGGAAAAGGGGACCGGACCTGAAAGGGGCGGTGGGCTTGTAGGGATCACGAAAAAAACCCTCGCCCAGGCCAATTCTTCTTTATCCAAAACAACTCTTGGCAATCAAGGCCAAAACATTCGGAAGTTTTGCACGGCATCAAAGCACCACAAGGACAGCCCCGCGGCACGAAAAGACACACGGAAAGACCAAAAAAGGTTTCTGGGCTTCTTCGCCACATAAACCCCCTTTACTCGCGAGAAAGCCCAAATACCACCCCCTTTCCCGCAAGGGTTTTTTCCAAAAAAGATGGGTTTTGGGGCCTGACAAATCGAGAGACTGGCAAGGAAGCTCTCTTGAAATACGAAAAGGGGGATCACTGCGCAGCAAAGTCCTGGGAGGGCCTGCATCGTCCCGCCTACCAATACATTTAAAACGCTGGGGAAGAAGCCAAAAATTTTTCATCGGAGGGGAACAGGGGATTGTCACGGATCCTCAGACTTCACTCGGCGCCCCCTCTCGCCTCCAAATGACGCAGTCTGGACCCTTCGCACCCTCTCTCCAACTATGAGCTCTCCCTGTTCCCTCTTGCCCTCTTTGACGACCAAAGGCCCCCCCGGGTCACGACAAAAAAAAAGCCCTTCCAGGGTTCGGAAAGATGAACGCGGGGGTCCCCCACGGGCCTTGCAAAACCCCCTTTAAACCTCTCGGGGCTGGTCCTCGCGGGTGGCTATCCTTCAGCAGCCCCCCCGTTTCCGCTCAGCAAACTTTAAGGACCGGGGGTCCCTCCTGCAGAGAGTTTCCCAAAATGGTGTTGGGGACGGGGAGTTGCACCTTTTCTTTACAGGTCGACATCGGCGCGTCCCTCAAAAAACAACAGGGGAAAAGCGGCCCCAGGTGGAGGGTACGAATCACACCAAGCAGCGACAGGATCAAAACTGGGAAAACCCTGGCTAACATCTTGTCCACCAAAGCAAAAAGACTGCTTGACCTCCTCTTGCCCCCAAATCCGCACCTTCTGGGGATTACCTCGTCTGCGCTGGCGCGACAAAGCCGTGGCAACTTCTGGGCCGGACGGAGCCAAGTTCGCTTCAGAACAAGAGGGAACGGACACTAAATGATAATCTCTCTCCTCCGACAAAAATTTGGGGGCAACCCTATTTCTCCGGACACTGACGTCCCCCGTCCCCCTCCTTTCCCCTTCCCCAAGATACCTCCCCCAAAACGTGCCCCCACTTGGCAAGACGACTTTCAATTCACTCATCCCGTAATGGGCTCTCCGCGGATGTACACGCCTTCCATCCTGACTGGTTGGACACCACTTGCGCCCCCCTTCAGGAAAGGGAAGTTTTCAACTTGGGCCCGTGTTTTTCCCCGGCCCGACCAGGCAACCCCGAAAGCTTTTGGGGACACTCCGAAGCCCTGGTCCGCTGACGCAAGAAACCTGGACGTGCTGTGCCGATTCGTGAGCGAATTTTTCGATTAAACCCCTCTCTGCCAGGGGGTGGACGGCACTTTTGAAGAAGAAGGTTGAGCACCGGCCCCTCCGACAGTCAACGCCACCCCCCCGCACATTATGCGCCCCGCTCAGGCCGTGTCTGGGAGGGGGCTGTGAAGAAGGGGTTTTTGGGGACCCCCGACCCACCCCAAATGGCTACGGACCAAACCTGGGGCCTACCCTTCCACCGCCTCCCGCCCCCCAAAGTTCATGGGTGGGATGCAGTCGGATGCAAGAAAAGAACTCTCGCCAAACGCTGCCGCTTTTCAACGCCGCAACTCCTTGTTTGGGGCTTTCGATTGCCCCCCCCGAGATTGCATCAACGCGAGGGAAAATGGGCTGAGGGCTCATGGCGTGACACTAGATATTCGATTTTTTTTTAACTTGTGAACGCTGCTATCGCAAGTAAGGGATTTTTTTGTGTTCTAATTGTTTTTTCCAAAAAAAACCCGGGGGAGACTCGGTTTTGTTGTTTGAAAATTTTTGTGTTTCAAAATTTACTCGGGGCACTTCGGGGGAAAAAAGGCTTTCGCTTTACCCTTTGGGGAAGGGAATTTTTTGAGGGTCTTTCCTAAGCATTTTCAGTTGAAATACCCTTTTCTACCAATAATTGTACCCACCCATTGCAACAAATTCGTTAATTAAATGTGTCCTAAGAACAATTGTTTGTTATTGTATTTTTTACTACATTAAATTTAGTTTTTAATTATTAAGAACTCAGGCTAAGGCCACAATTATTCCTTTTAGATTTTTCCCAATTTTTTTCACTTATCTCTAATTTCCAATTATAGATCAGTTTAATCCGAACAGATACAACACGGAGTCACCAATAACATTTTATGCACTCTTAATAAGCTTCAATTTGAGTCCAAAACGAGGTCTTACGGGACGTCTGGTTCTCATTCTGCCAATTTGTAATTGCAATTTTATTGCCAAATTGCCAAATTGAAATTGCGCGAAAACTTACCTGCTCAACGAGTGACCAACTACGATTTCGGATTTCAGCGGCACCAAAAGGCGTGGAATTAAGACCCTATCAAAATACCTTCCTTCACCTTGAAGGTGAAGCGAAAAAGCCTTTTTTCCCGCCCTAAGTGACCCGACTAATATATAAATAGCTCACTACGTCGTCCTACCCCAGCGGAACTCACATCCTCTCGTGAGGTGAGAGTTGGGAAGCCCACGGCCACCGTAGAGGGTGAGGTGAGCGTGAAGCCAACTGCACAGGAGAGGGTGAGTGTGAGCGTTGATGAAGCCTCCACTGCAACGTAGAGGGTGAGGTGAGCGTGAAGCCCACTGCCCACCGTAGAGGGTGAGGTGAGCGTGAAGCCCACTGCACCGTAGAGGGTGAGTGAGCGTGAAGCCCACTGACCCAGAGGGTGAGGTGAGCGTGACGCCCACTGCACATAAGAGGGGAGGGGAGCAGTGAAGCCCACTCCACCGTAGAGGGTGAGGTGAGCGTGAACCCACTGCACGTAGAGGGTGCAGGTGAGCGTGAAGCCCCCACTTGCACCGTTAGAGGGTGAGGTGCAGGTGAATGTGAAGAGCGTGAAGCCCACTGGCACCCTAGAGGGTTGAGGTGAGCGTGAAGCCCACTGCACCATAGGAGGGTGAGGTGAGCTGAAGCCCACTGCACCGTAGAGGGTGAGGTGAGCGTGATGAAGCCCACTGCACCGTAGAGGGTGAGGTGAGCGTGAATGAACCCACTGCACCCTAGGAGGGTGAGGTGAGCGTGAAGCCCACTGCCACCCTAGAGGGTGAGGTGAGCGATGAAGCCCCATTGCACCGTAGAGGGTGAGGTGAGCCGTGAGCCCACTGCCACCGTAGAGGGTGAGGTGAAGCGTGAAGCCACTGCACCCACCGTAAAGAGGGTGAGGTGATGCGTTGAAGCCCACTGCACCGTAGAGGTGAGGTGAGCGTTGGAAAGCCCACAGCAGCCCTAGAGGTGAGGTTGAGCGTTGAAGACCACTGAACCTAGAGAGGTGACAATAAGCGGAATAATAGTGTATATAGTGTTGAGGTTTTCACACGATTCCTTTCTGCCAAACACCTGATAAACACCATCTCGGTGTCTATAACAAAGCACTGTGGTCCTCCTTGATTTGGTAATGTCATAACAATTTGCTACAATCGCTGTGTCTATAACAAAGCACGTAGTCCTCCCCTTGATTTGGTAATGTCATAAACAAAAAACAATTGCTACAATATCTGGTCTATAACAAAGCACTGTATCCTCCTTGGATTTGGTTAATGTAATAACAATTGCTACAATCTCTGTGTCTATAACAAAGCACTGTAGCCTCCTTGATTTGGTAATGCATAACAATTGCTCTCAAGAACAATTACACATTTCTGGAATACTTAGCAAACTTGTCCTCAGTTAGTAAGTTCCCTTACGTCTGTACAGACGGCACAATGCATTTCTTCTGTCCTTCATAACCCGTACTGCCCCCATGAGGCTCTGAGCCGTCGCATAGGTGTGTAAACGCTCGGCCCCGCTGTGGCATCTCAGCCATCGGCTGACAGGGACCATCACTCAGGGTCTTGGCGCCTACAAAACAATACATTTTTGGCGGGGCTGCTCAGCGGGTTCAAGAGTTATTTCACAATTTACCGTAGTAAACCCGGCCCCCACTGTTCTTAACAATCTCCTTTACTTCATCAAGAAAATAACCTTAAATTGTAACACCTGTTCCAGGAACAGGAACAGGACCAAGGTTCTGTCTTGGTATACTATTCCAAGGTGTGACTGAGACTAAGCGATTCTCAAGTCTTTATTAAAACTAATTTTGCCCAAAATAAGTACAAATGTCATAAGTAAAAGGGCAGAATCCAGTGTTTGATTAAGCACCTGACATCCTCCCCCACCACGCCACACACCACACGGCTAACACCCTTAGATAGAAGGACACACCTGGTACACTACAAGCTTCATTTTACCCAAACTCCAATGCAGCGCAAAAAATATAAAATTCCGTTATACCATTTTTTAGTGCTAGATATATATAGGTTGAAATTCCTCTAAATGGTAGAAATATTTGGTTGCCCACTCTAGCCTACGTCTAGCCGAACCAAGCGCTTTGGGTATTTTGTGGTAGGCTTGGGGGCCATACAGACCACTGCAGAGAAACAGGATTTACCGGAAAATTTCTAGATTGTACAGAAATTTTTGTTTAATCGAGCAGTATCAGGAGCCAAATCGGAAGTTGATTTACTGGAATCGGCCTTGGCTGAATGATTCCGTTACAGGGAGCTTCTTACTGTACCTCTAAATATATAAACGCAACATTAAATAGGTGAATACCTAAATTTAGTGTATATAAATAGATACAGCCAAATTCCCAACATCCAAACCTCCAAACATCCGCACTTTTTTCACAAAAACCACCACATTGTGTCTGTTTTGGCATTTATTTTACTTAGTTTTTAGAAAGTATTGATCATGTTCTATACATTTTGTCCTACGTTTATGCGTTACTGTGATATCCGAACATCCGGACTATTCCAATTATCCGATCTACCTTCGGTCCCCCCAAGGTCGGATAAAATAATACTAGCTGTATTACGTATACAAGTCAAGGACACTACAACAAACTTAATTCGCTCCGGGGAATGTCGTGATGGTTGGTTGGTCATGCGTACATTAAATATAATGTTTTTAGGGATAATTTGTTTCCAGCTCTCACAACCAAGACCAGTTTATCACACCAACACAGTCATTGAGAAGAAAAATATTAAGTCAGGGTTTCAGGGTTATTGGGTTTTCATGTATTAAGTCATGGAATATAACTTTGAAGGTAATTAACTTTCCCAACCAACTTTACCAGCTTGTAGTTCATCGGCATGGCAGAGTAAATCAAGAATTACCAATATTTTCCCTGCTGTAGCTGAGAGTTTGCCGACAATCCACAATTAAGTTCCAAGAAAACATGAGCAACTATAAACCAAAAAATGACATCACATATAATTTTGAAGTGATAAAACTTTCTCACATCATTACCTGTTTAGGGTTAGACATGGTATTGCACCAGCTGCTACCAAAATGATGATTATATTCCCACTAAAGGAGAAAGTCAACAAGAAGACTTCATGATTTCCTCCTCAAACCCAATGTGTAGTCCTGCTTGGAAATAACGTCTTAAGATGGAAAAATGCAATATTTTCCCTGCCATATTTTGCCAGCTTGTTTGAAAATTTGCGAAAATAATTGACAGAAAAGAGAGAGGTGTTATTTCGGTCACGAAAGCGAAGACTGAATACAAAATATAAGCAGGACAATTGATCCTCCTAGCTAACGTTAATAAACACGTCTCACTGAGTGCTACCTTTACAAATAGAAGCACAAGTCTGGGAGGGCAAGTTATATCTGAACTTCAAAGGTAATTAACACTTTAACTATTATTTATTATCAAAGGATAATGACAATATTTTTTCAGAGTAAACTGTAGACACAATAGGTCTCACTGCTATAAGGCCAAAATTAAGGCCGTGAATTACCCCAGTGAACCTCCTGAACCAAAAACAAAGATAGTGACGATGATCTCACCTAACAAGGCGCCCCACACACCAGCACTCTAACATTATGTCCTCCTTACAATTTATTCGTCTAAAGTACAGGGTTGAAGTTCCCAAACTCGGCAGTCGCCAAGAGAACTCGGCCAACACCCAAAACTCGGCTATAGTGCTCCGAGATAGTTTTCAAAACCACGGCAGAAAAAGTTTCAGAAACACCAAAACCCGGCGCATAGTTGACGGGTCGGCCGCTGGTGCCCACCACACAGGCCGCTGGGTGCCACCACACTAGGCCGCTAGGTGCCACCACACTAGGGCCGCTGTGGTTTCTCCCGCGATTTGTTTGTTGTTATTGTGTATATAGTGTGTGTTGGTGTTGTGACTGTAGAGGTGTTACACGGTTATTACATAGATGTGTACTACTTACAGGTCTGTTATTGGTATTATGGCTCCCCAAACGCTCTAGGGAATCCAGGAACACTACTGGTGCAAGTGAAAAGAAAAGGAAGAACAATGTGTTACATTTCTTGAGAAATGACCTTTTGAAGAAGTTGGTGCCGGAGCTAAACTATTCATGAGGAGCTGAAATTGGAACACGAGTTGGAATACTCAGAAGGATGGCTCGGCAAAATTTAAAAAATTACGTCATGGTTTCATCACATCAACACAGTGTGCGGTGTGATTTTCATGCTTTTTTCCCCCTTAATATATCTATGTTCTAAAAAGTCACGAAAAATTCCATTACTCGGCTCGGCGCTGGTCCCGAGGTTCGAGTTTGGAATTCAACTGTATTCGTTCAAACAAAACTGTCAGTAATAGAAAAATTTTTGTCGTAATGTACTCAACTTTTAATTATCCTATTCTAAACCATTTCAGTCATTCTAATAAAAGGAAGATAGGGGCATAACGCTAGCTGCGCGTGGGCATCGTGTGCTATCTCCGTAGAATTAGTCCCTTCAGACCTAGCTGTGGTGGGTAGAGAACCCGTTACCCCGGAGACACAGGGCTAGTGTGAACATCGGGTTACACAGTTACTTCCACAGGTACCCATTTACAACCCCGATCGAAAGGGAGCGCAGAACAGTCTGGGTTGGCTGGCCGACCGACTTGACCTGCCTGGATTCGAAAACCAGGGCCGCGATCAGATTTGTAGGCAGGCGCGTAGCCACTACACATGGAGGCACATTCTAATGATAATCAGATTCTAATATACTCATACACAATACAAACTAACAAAACAGATATACTCCACACTCAAGGAGCCTTAAAATAGCCTCTAACAATCCGTACTTCCTAATAAAAACAGGACTTGCTACATTAACAGGCAATCTCCTTAGTTATCTTTAAACAGAGTCCTTCCTGTGGTGTTAGTCTACAAACCCCAGCCATTGGTTCTCTTCTAACAACCTGTCTCTGCATCCAAGGTCTACTCTTCACAACCTTGTCTCATAGCAACCTTCTCTCTGCCAATCCCAGGTCTCTTCTTACAACCTGTCTCATAGCAAACCTCTCTCTGCATCACAGGTCTCTTCTTACAACCGTATGAGCAACCTTCTCTCTGCATCCCAGGTCTCTTCTTACAACCTTGTCTCATAGCAAACCTTTCTCTCTGCATCCCAGGTTCTCTTCTACCACTTGTCTCATAGCAGCCTCTCTCTCTCTGCATCCCAGTCTTGCAGTCTCCCAGCTTGTTATGTAGGTAAAGTGGGTCTTCAGGTCACCTTCTGAAGACCCAGGCTGGTATATACCTGAGGAAGGGGAGAGAGACGAAGACGTGTAAGGACTTATAAAATAGAAATATAAGTGTTAAAGTAATCGTCCAGACCCAAATTTGTTTTGCCTCCTAATTATGTTACAGTGAAGTACATTCAAAACACCTAACCACCAAAAATAATTGATTTTCCAGGCCTTATTCCGTTAGTTAAAAAAACGACTTTTGTTAAAAAGCGCGCGAAAACAAAAACAAAAAAAGCGATAAAAAAAAATCTCCCTCCAACAGGGCTACGACTGTTATTGATGACGTCAGAACAGGGACGCCGCAGACACCTGTCTGACACTTGTTCGGCAAATGTTATGATGAGCGATTTGTACTTCGTGTCAGACAGGGAATCTGTCGCTGTGACAGATCTATTTTTTTTTGGAGACGAGCTCAATCTGACACCGAAAGAAATGACGCTGGTAGCGTATACTATGCAGGAAAACGAACCTCAGATTGTCATGGGATTCCTATATGTTTGAGCCCGAGTACGAGGTGGATGAACAGTGTTAGCAGAGCCTGAGGTTCAGCAGGAGGACCTGGCCACTTCTCCAAAACATGGATTGGTAAATAAGGTTAAACCATGTGTGTGTGGAATCACATGAAGGTACTTTCGAGAAAATCCTATGGTTAGTTTTGGAGGCTACGTCAAACGTCATTACTCGGAAAACCACATACTAGCATTAACTTACAGCATAGAGTTGGAAAAATATTGCGGGCGGGAGGGAGAATGCAGAAACGGTGACAAGCCACACCACCACAGGGTCTCTCACCACAGGGCACGCCCAAGTGTATATATATATATACTGGTTTACTGGGTTTACTGGTCTTGTTAAGAGGCAAAGCCTCACAGTCGTGGTTGGTCCATCGCTACCCTCACTACACCACCGTTTCCAACACAACTGCTCGCCCCAACACACTATAGGCGTGAATCACCACACGCCACTCGCCCACTCCACCTCCTACACAGGGCCACCCTTTCCGTGTGCAAACTTTTCTCGAAAGCACAGTCGTACTTGCTGCACCCATAAAGGTTGCATGCAGTGGCAATATAGCAAAACAAATCTATCAGAAACACCCAAATATCTTCCACAGTAATATTATTTATCTCTGTGTTTACGTGCCTCTCTGATCAAGCGCGGGAAGAGGAGGATTTCATGATGCTACGTCACCGAGCTGAGCCTGAGCGTCTTCAAACCTAAGGCGTTTGAAAACTCGGGGAATTTTGCAGATTTTGATTGCGGATTATTTAAAAACGCTGACTGGAATACAAAAAGTGACGACGTATTGTTGATATACTCGTATGGCCTATGATTTGATTGCATTAAAGCAGGAATGATGAAAATGCGTCTGGACGATTACTTTAATGACTCTTAACTTGCTAAAAAATAACAAACAAAATGACTTATAAATAGAAATATAACGTTAATGACTCTTTAACTTGCCTAAAATAATAACCAACAATGACTATAATAGAATATAAGTGTTGTTAATGCTCATCACGGACACCAAAAAAAAATACCACTAGGTACACAATATATATTTTTTGTCACAAAGGACTGGCAAGGACAAAAACTAAGAAGTAAACCAAAAAGCCCGAAAAACCTGAAGAAGGGAAGAGACTCTAAAGTGTTAATGCCCAGCACTTGACAACCAAAAGGACTACAGTAAGGACACCATAGTTTATTTGTTTACATCACAAAGGACTGATCAAGGGGAAAATAAATAAAAGTAACAATAAGCCCACTCAATAGTTTGGTGTTACTCTATGCTGTTACTGAATGATTATTTCCGAAACCTAAGACAGGTTGATGAAGTCCAAACTCGGCAACATCGGGACCAGCGCCGGCGAGTAATGGAATTTTTCCGGACTTTTAGAACGTAGATATATTACGGGAAAAAAAAACATGAATAATCAGCCTTTTCTTTTCACTTGGCACCAGTAGGTGTTCCTGGACGTTTGGGAGCCATTAAATACCAATAACAGACCTGTAGAAGTAGACAAAATAACAGTGTTACACAACTCTAAGTCCAACACCAGTGAACAATAACAACAAAACAAAACGGCGGGAGAAACCAAGCGGCCTAGGAGTGTGGTGGCACATAGCGGCCGGACCCGGCACTACGCCGCGGGTTTGGGTGTTCTGCCGTGTTTTGGAAAATCCGTGAAACCATCAGCCGAGTTTTGGGTGTTGCCGCCGAGTTTGGGATGCCGAGTGCAGTTTGGGAACTTCACACCTGTACTACAAACAAGAGGTACAGAGTGTGTTGGGCATTGGAGAAGTAGAAGGCCAATGGATAGAGGCCCAGTGGAGCGTTATCATCGGCCGCCTAAACTCATAAAAAATATTACATATAGGAAAATCTGATGTCACAACAGAAAAGGAAGATCAGAAAATAAGCACAAACAATCAGTCAGAGTAACAATAAGAGGCAGCGACACTCAACAAGGCCTCCACTATGACTTAGGAGTGTTCCTGATGGCTTAGAAGACACTAAACACAACTAGGTAACTAAACTAAGTATAATAGACATAAAAAACTAGGTGTCAGTACATTCCTTGATCAAGCAAGTAAGCACGAAAAAATCACTGTCAGTATAACAACCAAGAGACAGCGATACTTGATATCTAAATACACTAAAAGACCTGAAATATAAGACATTCAAACTTGGATAAGACATCAAAAAAATAATGCTAGAAAGATCAGTGTCCGGGTGCTAAGCAGGTAACAAAAAACAAAAAAACAAGAGGCAGTGACTCACACAAGGACTCCCACTTGACTTAGAGAGTGTCATGATGGCGTTTACCACTCCCTCCTTGGCCTTGAGGTGGTACTGGGCGTGGCTGTACTCCCCCTCAGAGGGCCGTTGGCGGGCTCGTCCGGCTGGCGCGAGCAGCATTGTGCGGGGCGAGGGGAGGGATAGATAACATATATAAAGGGAAGATGCTTAACCCCTTACAACACGCCGATCTTTCTAATAATAATGGGGGATTCTTAAGCTCGTCTTTGCTGGGGCAGTGGTGGGGGCGGGAAGATACTGAAGGGGTACTGAGGTCGTCTTTGCTGGGCAGTGGTGGGGGCGGGAAGATACGAACGGGGTAATGAGGAGTGTATTTGCTGGGGCAGTGGTGGGGAGGAGATTTCTTGGTGGGGGCGGGAAGACACGAAGGGGTATGAGGGTCGTCTTTGCTGGGGCTGTGGTGGGGCGGGAAGACACGAAGGGGTATGAGGTCGTCTTACATTCACATAGACCTCCAATCTACATCACACACTAGAGACAAAAAAAATACTAGCCCCCCAGACCTATACTGGAAAGAATAAAATAAGTTGAACCACATTTGAACTTCGCACAGAACAAGAGTAATAATGGGTAAGGAGTAGAAATAGTAATGCTAAGGAGAAGGCAGTAGAAATTTGAGGGCTCCCCTCTCCGAACCTGACCACATGCAGTGTCAGTTGTAGGGAAGAGGACTGTCCAAGAAAAAGAAAGAAATCTGAGACCAAGAACCCACATGGACCCCCCCCCCACTTTATCATCATATATCATTCATATTATATCATAGGAAGGGATTTATGTACTATATAGTATCTTCAATGCAATTGCCTAAGTAACCACAGATAACAGTTTCTAAGATTACTATTAATGTTAAGAAAGATGATGAAGTGCCTAGTTACCTCGAGTGCCTGCATGACGGAGAGAAGGCGCTGTGAGTCCTGCTCCCTCAAGGCGTCCTGGAACACTGTGCTTAAGTTAGACACCACACCATCTCCAGCCCCCCACTTATTGGCCAGCCTGCAGAACACAAGCAGAACAGTCAACACATGTACAGTTAATGGCCACCACGACACACACACACACACACCACACTGCCCCCACTTCTTGGCCAGCCTGCCAGAACACACACAACAAACACAACAGTTAAGGGCATATAGAGGAGGCTTTGAAAACACTCCGTTAGAATTACTTAATCGATTAGGAAAGGAGAGGGAGGTAAATGAACAACCTGCCCTCCCATAAGTGGACAGCCACGCTCTATAACGTGACGCACAGTAATCAACAGTGCCCGTTTTCTAGCCTTTTTTGGGCCTTTGCCAAAATGGTGTTTGCGGGGCCCTATTTTGAAAACCGAGTTGGTGGGGGGATCCAAAGCCCTCTAAGGTGGTCCGGGGGCATGCCTTAAATATTTAAATGCATCAATCTGGTGCCACTTTAAGAGGAAAAGAGACTAGATACCAAAAAAAAAATAATAATAATGGCAGCTTGTGATAAACTACTGGCAATCACCATCAACAAATACACAATTGTAGATCAGATATACATGTAATGATATCAAACACGTTACCTTGAGTCGTTGTGGCCTCCCAACTCTCCAATTGACAGCATCAACGTCAACAAACTTGCCGGACAAAGCCAAACCTCAACAAACGAAGAACAACCAATTATCCTTCATCAACAGCCATACAGATACCATTAATGAACACTCCAGCAACAAATATCCGTCCCACTACCCCTGTAGCTATGCACCAGCTGCCTGAACTGTCCACTAGAAACAGGAGCTCCGACCCTCGTCAACCACTCTACCGACTCTCCTACCAAAACAGCTGATAGCTGCCTTCCCTGACTGGTCACATCAGTGTTCGCCACGTCAGCAGCTCACCTGCTTCCCCCCGAGACACCGAGACAATATAAATCCTAACAAACTTTATGAATACACTACTATCTCATAACAGCTTGGGCGGCAACCTTGGTGATTTCGAGGGCCCTGTGCAAACAGTGTAGCACTGTAGTTCACATATAGTAAGAAACGGTCCTCACACAAACAAGCTCGCCACACTACTTCTGCAGGTGTGGGGGGGCACCAGGAACTCGGGGCAGTCGGACCACACCCTCCAGGAAGAAGTTGTAGCAGTCCCCAAAGAGTGGCGGCTTTCCTCGGGCGGCTCGGTCGGCGTGGAAGGAGATCTGGTACACCCCATGCCACACTCATGCCATACCGCCTTAACCCGAGACCTGGGGAGGGTTTTCAGTTTGAGGGGGAATTACAATGACACTTGAGGGAGTGACAGCCATGTTTGTTGGGTTAAAATATTACATATACTTCGTCAGTAAGTTAGGTGCAGAGTCATTTAGGGAGCCTTTAAAAGGAGGCTAGTAATATTATGTATAGGGATGAAAGGTGAATTGCCACACTTCATGGCGCCGCCACCAGCCTTCACCCGACCTGGGGGGGGGGGGGGGGGGGGGGCTAGTGACATGGGTATAGGGTCTTGTCTTCCACTGGGAAACACTTAACCCCCTTGAGGCCAGAACGTAATTCCATTGTAATTTGGGTACCATTAGATAATTTTTAGGACTACGGTCTGAAGTTCCCAAAACTCGGCAACCTCGACCAGCGCCGAGACGAGTAATGGAATTTCCGACTTTTTAGGAAAACGTAGATATATTAAGGGGAGAAAAAAAGCATGAAAATCACCCCCCCCCCCATCATCAACTTTGTCAAAGGTCAATTTCTCAGTAAATAGTTAACACATTGTTCTTCCTTTTCTTTGCACTTCCACCAGTAGGTGCTCCTGGACGTTTGGGAGCCATAATACCCAATAAACAGAACTGATAGAAGTAGACACAAATAAACAGTGTACACAACTCTACCAGTCACAACACCACTGAACAATAACAACAAACAAATCGGCCGGAGAAAACCAAGGGGGCCTAGTGTGGTGGCACCCAGCGCGCCGACCCGGCAACTACGCGCGGATTTGGGTGTTCTGCCGTGGTTTTGGATGTTGCCGAGTCTTGGGATGCCGAGTTGGAACTTCAACTTGTATAAGCAATATTTTATAGTACGACCTGTTTAGTATCCTTGTCCACTAACTAATTTGGTATATTTAGTTACTTTTTTGTAATTTTATGGCTGAAAAACAGACCAATTTTATTATAGCAAAGAAGATCTGGCGTGAAGGGGTTTAAATATTTGTTGATAGGGGGAAGAATCGGCCTGTGGGAGGGAGGGAGACGGTATGGGGTCTCTCAAGTCTCCATAGGGAAACACTTAAAATTAGCGTAAGTCCTTCAATACCAGGAGTAGAAGTAAGGTAGAGAAAATAATCCCAAATATAAGAGAGTACTGGCACAGCTTTCTTTGTCACAGTAAGCTAGAATGAAGGCCTGAAACGTTAGCGGGTAATATGATAAAGTCTAGTGGTATACAGTGCGTCACCAGGAAAAAAAATTTGGGGGGGGCTTTAGCCCCGGGTGGTGATGGCTATCAGCTGGTGGGTCGGGGGGTAATTTTGGAAAATTAATCAGTTTCCAGGGTAATTGGTAATTTTGAGGCCCAAAAAAGAGGAAGAAAGTGGAATTAAGGGCTTTAATTACATGACACAAAATTTAATAGAGTTATACCATGCACCATACCATTTAAACTAAATTTGATAATTTGAAGAAAAAATTTTATTCTATCTGTTTATACAAAATAATAAAATTGCCATTTCTCTCTCTCCACTAACAAAAACTCAAAGGAATGCACAATGTATGTTTGTTGTTTTCAGTAAGGTTTTATCTTGATAATGAAAAAAAATATATATATATATAAACTTACAATTATTCAAGGTATTTCCCTTATTGGCACAAAAAACAGGACATGGGATACTGTAGTTAAACAGAATAAAAGTACATGATCCATGATAAAGTTAACTAAAAGCCGATTTAACCTGCCCCCCCACTGCTTACCCTGGCACCACTGCCTTAACTGCATACCACTGTGTTAAACCTGCCTCCCGTCCTGTGTTACCCTGCCTCCCACTGCCTTACCCTGGCTCCCCCACTGCCTCCCACTGCCTTACCCTGGCTCCACTGCCTCCCCACTGCCTTACCCTGGCTCCACTGCCTCCCACTGCCTTACCCTGGCTACCACGCCTCCCACTGCCTACCCTGGCTCCCAGCTGCCTTAACCTGCCTCCCACTGCCTTTAACCTGCCTCCCATTCTGTGTTAACCTGCCTCCCGTCCTGTGTTACCCTTCCTACCCACTGCCTTAACCTGCCTACCCCCCACTGGTAACCTGCTCCCGTCCTGTGTTACCCTTGGCCTCCCATGCCCTACCCTGGCTCCCACGCCTTAACCTGCCTCCCATTCGTGTTAACCTGCCTCCCGTCCTGTGTTACCCTGCCACCCACTGCCTTCCCTCTGCCTACTTCCTTACTTAAAAATTCAACCAGTTCCTCTTCTTGCTGAACAGTACACACTGAAGTCGATTCAACAAAGCTGCGTAGCCATGATTGAAGTCATGAAAGAAAACGAATTGACTGAGAAGTCACGAATCTCCTTTGTGAACGTTAACTATTTTGTCAATTTAATAAACCCAATGCAGGGCTCAGCTGGTTTGGAAAGCGGTATCGGAGGTTCTATAGCAATATCATTATAATAGAATATACTTAGTAATTTCAAAGGTTTGTTAGCAAACATATTCAACAGTTAAATGAAACATCAAACCAATTTTTTCTATAAAAGTGTGAGAAATAAGGTTTTGCTCTGGGCATGGAAAAATTGGATAAATATTCCTTTATTGTTTTTGGGTAAAGCCAGGGTACTAGCAGCAATTTTGTGGGGCTGAGTCCGTTGACTGGGGGGCTAAGTCCCCCTTAAGCCCCCCGCGTTGACGCCACGGTGGTATATGTTAATGAGATTATATATTGAGATGATATATTTGATTTTCTATTTGTTTAAGATAGATATTATTAAAGATATATATTAGAAGTCAAAGAATAGAAAGCCCTGAAAACTTAGGTGGTGACCTGGAAAAAGTAAGTGTATAGGGGAAATGAGTGCTGTGAGATTTACAGGACCTATCATTTAGTAGCACGTCGAAAATGCCATGTCAAGAGGAAATGATAAGTCTGTGTACAGCTGTTGAGGTGAACGCTACACACCCTTGACTTTAGCTATCCCACCGGAGCAGTTGGTCAATTAATTCAGTTTAGGACATCCACCGCAATTTGCAGTCAAACTTAATTTTTTTAAATTTTATGAAAGCCACCAAATGAAGGGACCTTCTTTCAAAACGTAGGAGGTGAAGGACAATTTTAAAAAATTGACACGCAACCACAAATTATAACCTCGTAACTTGATACTGGACCATAGTCCCCAAGCCCCATATAATGGTAGCCCAAAAAGAACCCACCGGAGGGATGTCCTCACAGAATAAAACTGAAAGTGTTCCCAGGGTAATCAGATAGCAAAGCCAGACTGCGGCAGGGAATCATGAATCTTGTAAGCGCTGGGCACGGTGGCCAAAAAGTATATTAAGCACATCAATAATAAGGGTGTAAAGTTGGTGAGGGAAGGCTACACAATTTATTAGTTTTGTCCCCCTGAAAAAAGTACTCTAGTCTATATCAACACCAAACCCAAACATCCTGCGCCCGTGACTCACCATGATCTCCGTAGGCGCATCGGGCACGGTGGATGGCACAAAGTCAGCGCCGCGCTTAGGTTCTGGCCACGTTCCTGAGCATGGTCTCGGCCTACCCCCCGGGGGAGATCTCCAAAGCAGTAGTGGAGCAAACTGGCACGAACAAAGTCACCTGGCGCTTGGGGTTGTTCCAGCAGGGCTTGATTCTTTTCTGGGGGAAAAAAAAAAACATAATAAGTGCCTGCTTCAATGTGTGCCCAAGTTGCACATGAACCAGTTCTTTCGTTCAGGGTTGGGTTCCGGTTCCAGGGTTGGGTTCGCAGTCACAAAGGAACGCAATAAACCCCGTTTTTTGTTTACAAACAAACCCCAAGATGGCCAAGCAAGAGGAAGGGGAGAGCTTATTCTGCCGGTCTGGGGCTATTCTCGCAATGATGGTGACGATTCTAGTGATGAAGAGGAAGATATATGTACCAGTACCATCCACTGCTGGCATCTTTCTTTGGCCGATATGATGATGGTATTGTGTGAGGTATATGAGGTAAAATGGTACCAATTAAGCATGGGCGATAGTTTACATCCTATCACCCAGTCTGTGACTGTCGAAATGGTTGGCTTTGATAAGCGGCGCACCTTCTCTTCTTCTTCTTCTGTGACAGACATATTAAAGCGGCGGCCTTCTTCTTCTTCTTATTCTTGTGACCAGTTGTTGTTATCGCTTCATAGGTCCTCTTCCACTCGTTCCTTCGTAAACAAAACTTGTTAACTCTTCCCCGGTTTAATCTAACTTTCTGCCATGCCATTCTCTGTGATGAACTGGATGAACTGAAAATTCTACCCCCACCAATGAATGTGGGTGAGAAAGTCACAGGGTTATGTGCGTCACTACGCGGTCGCCTCGACCCAGGTTTTCGTGCGCAATGGAACGCCTGAATTCTTGGGTTCGTGAAAACTGGTTAATGAAATTGAAATGTCGAAATGGAAGAGGCCACAGCCTCCTAACCCTCCTTAGGGAGAATCTAACATGGTTTTTCCTTCTATTCTTTTTAGGCGTTTTCTGCGAGGATATTGGTTGCAACCGGAAAATTTTCGGCGTTGCAAACGTCACAACAACAACAACAAATGTTTGCGGGTCGGGCCAATCATCTTCCCTGGATGGTTTTTGAACAGGGATCGAAATTTGAGCAACCGAACATTTTTCGGTTGCAATCAGATCCCCGCAGAAAAACGCCTTTTATTCAAGCCAAACAATGTAAACGAACAGCCTCCAGACCCACCCGAGTACAGTCTTATGGAACTATGTATATCAATAATAGTGTCAAACAGAACGACAGTTTAATAATAGTTTTAATAAGTGTATCTAATCGAGTAAACCAAAGCCTGCAGCCTCACCTTGTACCAGTCTGCCACGATGAACTCGCGCGCTGAACAGGCTGCCGCGCACCCTGACTCTTGGTCTTGTTGTAGCGCTCTTGCACCGCTCACGGGCTTCTCCGCTATGTCCGT
This sequence comes from Chionoecetes opilio, assembly GCA_016584305.1. Classification (NCBI taxonomy): domain Eukaryota; kingdom Metazoa; phylum Arthropoda; class Malacostraca; order Decapoda; family Majidae; genus Chionoecetes; species Chionoecetes opilio. The sequence continues at coordinate 25,261 of JACEEZ010014894.1, forward strand.
AACCACCAGGTGCCGGATGTTGCCCTGTGTACCGGGAACACTTTGTGAGGCAGACAGGAGAGGCGGGAAGAGACCCAACAGATAGATAGATAGGATAGATAGACGGGAACACAACAGTAGAGACGGTATATAGGCCCTTCCATTTGTGCCCAAGTTGCATGAACCAGTTCTTTCAGTTCAGGGTTGGGTTCTGGGTTCAGGGTTGGTTCGCGTGTCACAAATGGAACGCAACAACCCACGTTTTTGTTTACAAACATCTAATCAGCTGGCACGACGGCAATTTAAGAGAGAGAGACGAGAGAGAGAGTGAGAGGAGAGAGGAGAGACGGAAGATGATTGAGGAGAGAGAAGAGAGAGAGAGAGAGAAGAGGAGAGGAGAGGAGAGACGGGGAGAGAGGAGAGAGACGAGAATGGAGGAGCGAGACGCCGAGGAGAGGAGAAGAAGACGCACAGAGAGAGGAGAGAGGAGAGAGAGAGAGAGGAGAGGCGAGAGATGGAGACCCCCCCCCCCCCCCCCCCGCCCCCGTCGAAGAGAACGAGAGAGAGAGAAAGAGGAGAGTGGAAGTGAGGAGGAAGAGAGGAGACGACGAGGGAAAGAGAGAGGAGAGAGAGAAAGAGAGAAGGAGAGAGGAGAATGATGAGACCAGAGATGACGAAGTGAGAGAGGAGATGAGAGCGGCGATGATGGAGATGATTAGAGAGGAGAAAAGAGAGAGAGAGCGCTGAGAGAGGATGAAGATGATGAGGAGACGATGATGAGAGAGAGAAGCAGAGAGGAGTAGAAAGAGAAGAAAAAGGAGAAGATATCCTAGTAAGAAGAGAAACCAGAGAAGAGTAAGAAGAGAAGGACGAGGAGGAGATGACAATGAAGAAAATGAAAATATTGATACCAAGAAATGACTGGAAGTCGATCGGGTTTTGGATGACGAGCAGAGAGTAGAAAGGGAAAACGCGACAGAGAGAGAGTGCGGAGAGGAAGAGTGAGAGAGAGAGAGAGAGAAGAGAGACGCACCGGAGAGAGAAGAGGAGAGAAGAGAGAGATAACGCACGAGAAGAGAGATAACGCAGGAGAGAGATAACGAGAGAGATAACGAGAGATACGATAGCGAGATATATGATAACGAGAGAGATAACGAGAGAGATAACGAGAGAGATAACGAGAGATAACGAGAGATAACGAGAGATATATCGAGATAACGAGAGATAACGAGAGAGATAGCGAGAGATAACGAAGATAATGAGATCTAACTCAGCTGAGCTACTATGTGAAGGGATCATATCCAGTTTAAGATCGCGGGAACGCATGGACTCCACCAGGCATGTATGCCTCTTTTATGCCGTCTGACCACGGTTGTTGATGCCACACAACACGTCTGACCAATGGTGAGTTGTTTGACTAGTCAGACCGTAACACTTTCTCTCTCTCTCTCTCTCTCTCTCTCTCTCTCTCTCTCTCTCTTCTATCTCTCTTCTCTCTCTCTCTCCTCTCACTCTGCACTGCGATATTCAACACTCGGTAATGTACGAATCCATCCTCTATTCTCTCTCTCTCTCTCTCTCTCTCTCTCCTTCTCTCTCTCTCTCTTTCTCTCTCTCTCTCATGCCAATGCATATTCAACACTCGGTATGTACGAATACCATCCTCTCTCTCCTCTCTCTCTCTCTCTCTCTCTCTCTCTCACTCTCTCTCTCTCTGCTCTCTCTCTCTCTATCTCCCTCTCTCTCTCCTCTCTGTCTCCCCCTAACCTGCCTCGCCTACATTTGCCGTACGTGCCTGCATGATCCGGCTATTTACATTGGTACCTGCATACCTGTGGCTGCGAGGGCCGCGGGGCTGTACGGGAGTAGATGGAGGGCCGTACTAACATTACCTAACGCTTAACCCCTTCACGCCCAGATCTTTCTTTGCTATAAAAAATTCGTATATGTGTTAGACCATAAACATTACGAAAAAGTAACTGAATATACCAATTAGTTAGTCGGACAAGGGATATAAACAGGTCATAACTATAATAAATATTGATTATAGTCACACTCAAAACAAATTCGTATAATGGTGGTTCTATTACAATGGAAATACGTTCGAGGCCTCAAGGGGTTAATCGAACTGGAGGCGTCAGTTTTTGGGGGGAAATAGGAGGAGGAAAGAAGAGGCAATTTTAGAGTTAGTGAGGGAAAGAGGAGGAGAAAGAAAGAGACCGCCCCGCGCCGCCGCAGTCGTTTTAGTGAAGGAAATAGAGATAAACAGAAGGAAGTGAGAGATAAAATAAGCGGAACTGTTAAAGGAATAGACAAGGAATTTAATATGAAAGTCAAACTAAGGGGGGGCCGTTCAAACATTACGTAACGCCTAAGGAGGGGGGAGGGTATAGGGTGAAAGTGTTATGAGTGTGACAGTGGGGGGGAGGGAGGGTATGTGAGTGTTATGAGTCGTGCCAGTGCGAGAGGGTGGAGGGTATGGTGAAGTGTTATGAGTGTGACAGTGGGCAGGAGGGAGGGTAGGGGTGAAGTGTTATGAGTGTGACGGGGGCGAGGTATGGTGAAGTGTTATGAGTGTGACGGGGGGAGGGTATGGTGAAGTGTTATGGAGTGTACGGGGGGGATTGGGTTATGGTGAAAGTGAAAAAAAAAATATAACAGATAGTAAAGATGCAATAATGTACACAAATGTAAATTGACCACGTTAGAAATAATGACTTTTTCCTGCAAAGGCCTAACGCAACATCATCAAACAAGAGAAACAGTTTGAGAAAAATGTTACCGTACACTTATAAGAAAGAAGGTGAAGGAAAATTGGATCCTTTTCTCCGTAACAGGATAACAAAATTATAATGGTTTGGCCTCTCCACGTGTATGCCACACCCATAGTGCCTCACTTAGCTATTCAATGAAGACAGTATATTTGTTTAATTTCCCATGCATGTTTTATCTACCATGTGCAAATTCTCATTGAGCTATATATCCATCAGTGGCGTAGCTAATCTATCTATCAATGGGGGGAACTGAAGGGGGGGGGGGTTGAAAGATAACGAAGGCAGCAGCCATAACTTTCAGGAAGGACCTAAACAATCTCTGTAAATCACACGTAAGCTCTTCCCTCCCTCCCTTTCCTCTCCCACAGACTGCCAAGTGGCGCCGCCAGGAAATTTTGACTGGGGTGGCCAAGATGGACACAGAACTAGTGTGGGGTGGGCCATGGCATAACCACCCCAGAAAGATGTGGCTTGAATTTTCATTATCTCTGACTCGGTTCTGGATGGCCAATGAGATTTCAGTGGGTGGCCGATGGCCACCCGCCACACCCACACTAGATTGCCGCCACTCATTCCTCTCCACTCTCTCTCCTCCCACTCACTCCCTCCTTCCTTTCTCTCTTCTACTTAGCTTACGCTGCAGAAATATGAAGAAGAGCAAAAATAAGGCGTTGTCCTTGTGCCAAAACATCCCCCCTTCCTCCCAGCTTGCCTGCACAGTACCAAAGCCTTCTCTATGTAAAAGCCTGAGTCTGGAGCGCGGGATGGACGTGGGCGTCACGAGCGGAGTCGCTCGCGAGTCAGTAGAGCCGAGCTTTCAGCATGTCTGAGATGTACGGGCCCCGGTATAAGATATACTGTTATCTTTGGAAATGTTTGTTCTATAATAAAATCAAAATAAAAAACCGTAAAACACACTAAAGGAAAGCCATTATGAGACTCTCAAGAAAATGCATGAACTAACACTCTTCGCCATTTAATATTTTACTCGCAAACATTTTACATGGTGAATACCAAATAGAAGCGGAATTTAAATTAGCTTTCCATGTATATTTTGTTTTATGATAAATGAATTAGAAAACCATACATACATTAGCGTCAACTAAATAAAACATCATCAAACGGGAAAAATGACCCGATTTCATGGACCTTTTTGTTAGTTAAACGCTAATTTATGTATGGGTCTAATTCATTTATCAAAAAAACGAAATAATAAGCAAGGAAAGCTAATTAAATTCCGCTTCTATTGATATTTCCCATTAAAATGTTTTTGAGCAAAATATTAAATAGGAAGGAGTTAAAGGTCATACATATTTCCTTGTGAGTCTCAATAATGGCCTTTCTTTAGTCTGTTTTACGGTTTTATATTGATAAATCTTAGAAAACAAACATTTCCGAAGATAACAATATTATCTTTTCTATGATAAAAATTATTAGCGTAACGAAATACCCGAATTTCATGATGGTATGTATTTAGTTAACGCTAATTAGGCATGATTCTAATCATGTATCAGAAAAACAAAATATAGCCCCCCCCCAAGGAAATGCGAATTAAATTCCGCTTTATTGATATTCTCCATGTTAAAATGTTTCGAGAAAAATATTAAATGCGAAGAGTTTAAGTTCATGCATATTTCTTGAGAGTCTCATAATGCATTCTTTAATGTGTTTTACGGGTTTTTATTTGATAATATTATGAACAAACATTTCCGGAAGATACACAATATATCTTTTATACTGATAAAAACATAAATTAGGTAGGTAACTTGTCATCTCGGTGGCCCCTCTTACAGACGCCGTCCGTGACGTCCATCAATCTCAGGCGCAGGCCTTTATAGATGAGACGGCCTTGACAGTCACACACGTCTGTCCCATCGCCGGGCTCGCTCTGACTGTGCTCGTGCCGGAATACTCACGGAACTCAACACGCTTCCAAACACCTAAACTTTTTCCCTTATTTCCTTCCCACGCCCTAACAGTTGACCTCTTGACAATAATTCTTGACCTTGTAACGTTATCTAAAGTCTTAAAATATTCGGAAATGTGAATTGTAAGTGTTGGTGTAGTTTTGTAGATGTTTTTTAAAAGCTTATATTGATAGGGTTCGTAGTGCTTCGGAATAACCATTAACAGCGTCGCAGAGTGGATTGTGGGCACACGGATATCATTTTTTTTTTTTTTTTTGCAAGTTTCGTGGTTTGTAAAGAACTGGATGCTGTGTAGCTGTGGCGTAGATAGGTACCTATCAATGGGGGGACCCACCTAGCGGGCACTAGGCAAAGCAAGGCCACTTGATGCCACATAGAAGGGTATATTCTAAGATCAGATCAGTGGTGGCTGGTGGTTATGAGGCATTATACATAATACGGGCAGGCAGCCATGTGCCAGTGAGGGGGGGGGGCAACTGGGGGGGCACGTGCCCCCATGCCCCCTGTAAGCTACGCCACTGATATCACTGCACTTATATGGTATAACTGATATTACATAGTCACTCCTTCCCTGGACTATTCCATACATAAGCATTTTTTTCCTCTCTACGACAAACTTCTTATTCAGATTTTTATACTCCCAACACCACTACCTGTGGGTATTTTCCTGCTTATTCTCGTGTTTCTGTTTCCCCTTTCAGTGCCCCAGTAGCTACTATATACCACCCTTCCTACAGCATCACGCTACGCCCCCAAAACACCTCGCAATTATCCTTACATGCCATGCAATGGGTAGTAATTATTAGTGACTTAAAAAAATAGCGCCACGACTGCGATATGTGGCATGACCGGCGAGGCCACCGGGGAGGCGGCATTCATAGTGATTGGCGAAGCATCGGGGGCGTCATGACCAGACCGTAGATTGCCTCAGTGATTCTAGAGTCTAGACCCTGCAGCTGTGGGTGGCCGCGAGTGTCCTCTGCCTTGAGCGTGCAGATTCATGGGAGATTTGAAATTTCACTGTAGTCAAAGCTCCATTTAAGGAGATGCTGTGTTTGGGGTTCACAGCTTTCAAACGCCCCCCGCTTGCATTACAAACCTCTCCCCTAACCCTGCACGGCCAAACCCTTTTCTCTATGAAAAAGCCTGCGTCTGGGAGAGCGGGATGGACGTGACTCAGTAGCAGAGCCCTGCTCCACAAGTCAGTGGGAGCCGAGCTTTCAGCGAGTGAGGATGTAGGGCGGTACGGCTCTCATTGCACCACCTTTCACCCACTGTTAACTCTTTGCCATTTAATATTTTTCTAAAACATTTTACATGGAGAATATCATGAAGGCGGAATTTAATTCGCTTCCATTGATATATTCGTTTACTGAAAAATGAATTGGCAGCATGCAAAATTAGCGTTAACTCAATATATAACATCATGAAATCGGGTAATTTCCTATCTAATATATGTTTATCAGTATAAAAGATATACTGTTATCTTTGGAAATGTTTGTTCTATAATATTATAAAATAAAAAACCGTAAAAACACACTAAAGAAATCCCATTTGAGACTCAAGAAATATCCCTTGAACTTAACTCTTCGCCTTTTTAAATTTTGCGGGAAAAAACTTTTTACATGGAGAATATCAATAGAAGCGGAATGTAATTTAAACTTTCCATTGTTATATTTTGTTTTCTGATAAATAAAATTAGAACCTACATACATTAGCGTTTACTAAATAAATAAATCATCAATCGGAAAAATTACCCGATTCATGATCTTTTTTTGTTAGTTAACGCTAATTTATTGTATGGTTCTAATTCATTTATCACAAAACGAAATATAGCAATGGAAAGTAATTAAATTCCGCTTCTATTTGATATTCTCCATGTAAAATGTTTTGGAGCAAATATTAAATGGCGAAAGAGTTAAATTCATGCATATTTCTTTAGAGTCTCATAATGGCATTTTTTTAGTCTGTTTTACGGTTTTTTATTTGATAATATTATAGAACAAACATTTCCGAAGATAACTATATCTTTTATACTGATAAACATATATTAGGGACGAAATTCCCGATTTCATGATGTTATGATTTAGTTAACGCTAATTTATGCATGCTGCTAATTCATTTATCAGAAAATAAAATATAGCAATGGAAAGCTAACTAAATTCCGCTTCTATTGATGTTCTCCATGTAAAATGTTTGCGAGAAAAATATTAAATGGCGAAGAGTTTAAGTTTATGCATATTTCTTGAGTCTCATAAATGGCATTTCTTTAGGGGTTTTACGGGGTTTTTTTTTGATAATATTATAGAACAAACATTTCCGAAGATAACAATATATCTTTTATACTGATAAACAATAATTAGGTAGGTAAACTTGTCATCTCGGTGGCCTCGTACAGACTCCGTCCGTGGGCGTTCCATCCTCTCAGGCGCAGGCTTTTACATACAGACGGCTTTGGGGACGGCTCGCCACCACTCACTGTAGCAAGAGAGCAGTTTCACATCTGCTATCGCAACCGTTTCTGTGAGTTTATGGCGCGAGACACGAAGGGGTAAACATTAAACATGGGTGATGGGGGCGGGGGATGTTACGCCTTTGGCATCGTGTGTACCAACTCAATGGACGAGATCAAACCAGCGATGTAAGGTCCCATAAGCACCCTCGGAACCACGACTGGTAATGCTAAGCGTGTAGTTGGCATTCATAATAGCGAGTCATAAAGATCCTCGATATTAAAATTTAAAGCTTACATATGCCGAGGCAATTATCGACACGGCTTTCCCGAACGCAGGGGTTCGGCAGCAAGGCGACCAAACACGCCACATATAAATCTGGAAAAAAATGGAGAACATTTATTGCGCGAAACGCCATGTTCGTAATAATGTATACTTATTACAAAGGGCCTTAATGGAATGCTAAATTAATGAGTACGTACGTTACGAGGCTCAAAGCTTTATTTGTTTTTGGAGAGAAAACGCACTAGTGCAAAATGAAGTGAAATGACGAGTATGATTACAAAGAATCAAGGTAGCATGTTGGAGCGGGAGGCAGAAATGTGCGCTTCGGGTGGTGATTCAGGCAGAGGACGCGGCACTCGGCGCATTAGCATGCCAGTGAATTGTGGCTCTCTTGATCTTTTGATTTTACCCACGACAAGCATCGCCCAATGGTGGGTCAAAGGAGCGGAATTCTTTCCGCTTATGTATGCAATTGAACCAAACGAAAAGAGAAAGAAAAATTATTGAGACGCAGTACACACAAACACGTCCCTGATGGAAGAGCTGTGAGCACGGCCAGTGGCCAAGCATTAAGGAGCACGCTCGAAGGGAGCCGACACCCCTTATTCGACGCTGCCTGCTCGGTGAGGTAGCACACTCGACCCCCGCGGACCCGGGCGACGACCCTCCCCCCACCCCACCCGTGGCACTCTTATACACTGAAAAAAATTAAAGGTATAGAAAGGATATACAAGGGGTATTCCTACTGGTTTAAAATAGCATACCCTATAGGGGTATATTAGTACTATGATATACCCTTTACATTATACCCTTTGCAAGGGTATAACATATACTTACAATACCCTTACATAGGGGTATTATAAGTATATGTATACCCTTGAAAGGGTATAATGTAAAGGTATATCATAGTTCTAATATACCCCTATAGGGTATACTATTTTAGACACTAGGAATACCCCTTGTATACCCTTTCTATACCTAGGAATACCCTGCTAAAGGGTATTCTAGATGATATATATACCTTCGTACTCTAATCCATTATACCCTTAGCTATGATTATAGCTTATAGGTATAAAAGAGGACTTCAGGTTTCAAAAGTTTATTATACTTTCTTCTCTGAAAAATATAGATAAGGCATATGTGTTGGTGTTGATGGTGGTGTTGATGGTGGTGGTGTTGAAGGTGGTGTTGATGGTGGTGTTGATGGTGGTGTTGAAGGTGGTGTTGATGGTGGTGTTGGTGGTGGTGTTGGTGGTGGTGTTGAAGGTGGTGTTGAAAGGGGGTGTTGATGGTGGTGTTGAAGGTGGTGTTGATGGTGGTGATGGTGGTGTTGATGGTGGTGTTGATGGTGGTGCTGAAGGTGGTGTTGGTGGTGGTGTTGATGGTGGTGTTGATGGTGGTGTTGAAGGTGGTGTTGAAGGTGGTGCTGAAGGTGGTGTTGATGGTGGTGTTGATGATGGTGTTGATGGTGGTGTTGATGATGGTGGTTGAGGTGGTGATGTTGATGGTGGTGGTGGTGATGATGGTGGTGGTGTTGATGGTGGTGTTGAAGGTGGTGTTGAAGGTGATGTGATGGTGGTGTTGATGGTGGTGGTGTTGAAGGTGTTGATGGTGGTGGTGATGGTGGTGTTTGATGGTGGTGGTGGTGTTGATGGTAGTGTTGAAGGGGGCGACACTTGATGTAATAAATTCAGACACAATATAATACAATCAGAGACATTTTTACACACACACACTTACATTCAACAGGTCATTTCCTCGACGGATTTTTAATCTGCCTACACCACAGGCAAGCCTGTTAAAATCTTCATCAGGCAAGCCTGTTAAAATCTTCATTTCAATTCATCTATAACGTGTTGTGAAAGATAACCCGGTTTTCGAGTTATTATATTCATAAGATTTAAGCAGCATGGAATTATGAACTCAAAACACGCATAATGCGCTCATTTTCAATAGATTTTTTTTTTCGATTACACCCAGGGAAGCCTGTTGAAATCTGGATTTTTTCTTAATCAATGTTTGGTGAAATAACACACGGTTCTCGAGAAAATAATGTATTACCGGTTTTCTGGGTGGGCTAAAAGGCACTTCTCAAAGTGAAAAATACGCTTCATGCAATCATTTCTCAATAGATTTTTATTTCGATTACACCACAGGTAAGCCTGTTAAAATCATGAACTTTATTCATTTATAACGTTATGTGAAATGACGGATGGTTTTCTAGATAATAATGTATTACCTGTTCCGCAGCCTATTTCATTGTCCCAGCGTAACGGTGTTCTGGGTGGGCTAAAAAGGCACTTCTTCCAGTACAAACACGCTTCATGCGATAATTTCTCAATGGAATTTTATTTCAATTACACCAGAGGGAAGCCAGTTGAACACATGATTTTATTACATCAATTATTTTTTCATGTGAACTGCACCACACAAATACAAATAATAACATTGATAAAAGATGTAAGATTTGAAGTTTTCGAATGATTAAGCAACCATAGTCAATACAGTCGGGTTTGGGGATCCAAATCAAATTCTGCTTAGGGCTCTATAATGGTTTAGGCCGGGTCTGATACATAGACTTAAGTTTATAACAACGGCCACATTATTGTGCTTACCATGGTCAGCTGCTTGTTGATGAAATCCAAAGGAGGCACAAGGAGGACAGGAGATTATCCACAGCTACACTCGGCTGCATCCGTGTTTTTCCCTCGCTCACTTGCTAAGATGTCACCGCGAATGTCGTTGACGGCAAGAATTGCGCGGGCAACCAGTGACCTCAGCACAACAAAGTTATTTGATAATTGTACTGTAGGGATATATATATATAGATATATAATATATATATATCATATAATATATATATATAGATATATATATATATATATATATATATATATATATATATTATATATATATATATTTATATATATATATAATTATATATAATATATATATATACATATGGCAGTGCGAAAACGGCGATGATATGTTCAAGCGACTTTTGGCAGCTTTTTAGTTGCCAAGTACCGCTACCCAAGATAACTCGTGATATTTTCAAAAAATATTAATATCTCGAAATTGATACATTTTTATTACCTTTTTTGTCGTATTATATGTTCAGTGTAACAATGTGGTAATTTGATAAGGAGTTACAATGCCTGTCAAGGCTTACATTTTATAAGCTTACCAAGCACATTTGTGACAGAGTCTAATGAAGGGTATTATAAATGTGTATTAAAATACCCCTTCTCTTGACTGAGTCTAATGAAGGGTATAAAAATGCATTAAAATACCCCTCCTCTTGACTGAGAGGGGTATTGGTGAAGCTACGGGTATTTTAGCTGGAAATTATACCTTATTCCTCAGTTATACCCTTTCTATACCCTGCATTTTTTACAGTGTATGTAGTAACAAGTAAGGGTGTGTTGTGTGCAAAGTACCATGTTTACCATTGCACATGTCAACCCTGTAGACAAATAGACAGGCAGATAGGTATAGCCTAGACTGCCCATTCTGTCCATGAATGAACTATGCTACACACAGTACACAATACACACAAGGTACACATGTACTACGCATCCACCCGAGGGGATGGGTTATGACAGCGGTCGGCAACCTACGGCTCTTTCAAGAGACCTGTGCGGCTCTAGCCACCTACGGAAAAATGTCCAAATGATCATAAATAAATAAATAAAATACTGACATAGTAGTTAGTCGCAGTAGCTACAACAGTGTAGATGATCATAAATAAATAAATAAAATACTGACATAGTAGTTAGTCGCAGTAGCTACAACAGTGTAGGTGACCTGGGTCCTGGGTCTCCAGGAAAATATTGGGATGAATTCTTGTATTTATTCTTATCATTATCATTGTTTTTATTAAAATGTATTTGATTATCTTGTCATGACCCTGGCCCTACGCGCGTTTAAAGGGCTCTTACGTCAGGGAGTGTTGCCATAGCATATAATACAAATTTAGTTGTACATTATTTTTTTCAGTTATCTTGTTATTTTATCTGAAAAAAATGGTTGTGGTTGCTGTATGATACAGCAGCCACAAGAGAGTAGGCCTACTCTCTTAGGCCTACTGTGGAAACTGAGGGAAATAACGCGTTTCTCAAACCCCCCCTTTGGTAGTGTGAAAGAGTTTGAACCAAGGCAAGGCCTTCTAGGAGGCCCTGATAAAGGTGTGTAGGTTTTCTATTATTTATATTTGGTCTATTAGATGACTAGGCCCATCGCCGCTAACATCGCCGCCAAGAATTGCTCTGGATACCTACATTCAAAATGCTGTATTTCTTTTATTGATTGATCATTTTCTGATCTGTTTTGGTTTATTGGAATCTTTATTAAAAGAGTTATATAACTTACTAAGTAGAAATTTCTTTTAAATGTATTGTTATAGGAGTAACTTGCAGCCTATCTTTGAGAAAGTTTTCTCAGAATGACTTTTTGACTGGTTTCCAATCTTCTTCTATAAGACTACTTACTCAATGTTTAACCAATGTTGAATTTGAACTTTGTTTTGATCATATGATGTAAAGAAGGATTCCAAAATTTGATATAGGAAAAACAAATGTCTTAATCAGATCAAATGACATTTTGTTTTTGTTTTTTTGTGTTCTGCGAAAAATTGTATACATCTTGAAACATAATAAAAAACATTATAATTCCGGCAACTAAAATTAGTAAAATAAACTCCATTCTTTAACCCCTTCACGCCAAGATCTTTCCTTTGCTAAATAAAATTGTCTGTGTGGAGCCGTAAATTACGAAAGTAGTTGAATATACCATATTAGTTAGTGGACAAGGATACTAAACAGGTCATATCTATAAAATATTGCTTATATCACTAAAATCGTCTAATGGTACCCAATTACAATGGATATTACGTTCTGGGCCTCAAGGGGTTAAATCATTGGAGAGGAGAGGCGGTCGCAAGTCACCTGTTTCTGGATTATAATGATGTAATTTACCATTCCACTTTAAATACCTTACACCACACCACACCACACCACACACAACACCACAACCAACACCACACCCACACCCACACCACACCACACCACACCAACACCACACCCACCCCACCAACACCACACCACACCACACCACACCACCCACACACACACACCACACCACACACACAACACAACACAACACACACACACACACACACACACACCACACACAACACACACACACACACAAACACACACAACACACACACACCACACCACACACACACACACACACACCACACAACACAACACAACACAAACACACACAACACACACACACAACACACCACAACACACACACAACACACACAACACACACAACAACACAAACACAAACACATACACACAACACCACATAACAACACACACACACACAACAGAACCAGATCTGTGCAGTATTTAAATACATTTTTACTTAAATACATATTTAAATACATTTGTGTATTTAGAAATGTATTTATAAATACATTGGTTGTCATGTATTTAAATACAGTATTTAAATACTTTTATGAGTATTTAAATAGATTGTATTTATTATACATAAAATAAACAGGTAAAATACTTTTTTATGGAGATAATTTGGCCATAAACCCGCCCAACTATCTGGCAACCCTGAGTGTTACAGTGAACCAGTGCTTCCACTTTAAAGGAAATTTCCATATTTTAAGGAAATTTAGGCCTGAGAAGGAAATTTCTAAGGAAACCCAAAGAGATCTTAGGAAATCCTAAAGAAACTCCATTTTTCTCGGGACATGTTAAAATTTGGGTGCATTTAAAATGTATTTACAAATGTATTTTATTTCAATTTATGTATTTAGTTTATTTAAATACATTTCTCCCATGTACTTAGTATTTTGTATTTAAATACATTCAATGTTTAACAAGCACTTCGTATGTTATCTCATGCCTCCGTGGCACAATTGGTTAGCGCGTTCGGCTGTTAACCGAAAGGTTGGTGGTTCGAGCCCACCCGGGGGCGCACGATCTTTTCAAATTTAATTTCCTTTATTATTCAATTACATTTCGACTATTTCTTTACTTGGTAAATCTTGACTGATTCGCTCTAGCAATATATTTACTCGAAATAAGAATGTGTTCGCCCTAGCCCAACTTTTTTATTATGGGAGTGGCCGGGGCGGTGGCAGAAGCGGGCGCCTGCCCGTCGAATCACTCCTGGGATCAACCTGCGGAGGGTTCTTCATGTGGGCTCGTGGAACGTTCTGAGCCTCTCAGACGATCATCGACTACCTCTCCTATCAGGTGAGCTCAGTAGGCTGAGGGTGGATATAGTGGGACTCTCTGAGACGAGGAGGCCTGGCAGTGGCGAGACTAGCAGTGGGGGTTACACCTACTACTGGTCCGGCATGAGCAATGGTCACCGTGTACGGGGAGTAGCTATAGGCATCTCCAGCAAACTGCAGCCGTCAGTTGTTGAGGTTACTCCGGTTGATGAGCGTATAATGCGGGGAGGATGAAACGCACTCTGGGTTTCATGTCTCTTGTTGCAGTGTACGCTCCTACTGAGATGCGTAAAACTGAAAAGAAGGAGATGTTCTACACCAAACTCGACTCTGTTTTAGACCAGTGTCCTCCTCGGGACACACTCATTGTCTTGGGCGACTTCAATGCTACTACTGGCACTGTAAGAGATGGCTACGAGTTATGTGTTGGTCCCCATGGCTCCGGTACCAGAAACACCGACAGTTCTCTGCTTCTGAACTTTGCAAGATCCAGAAGGTTGAGAATTGCAGGTTCTTGGTATCAGAGGCCAGAGCTTCACCGCTGGACATGGTATAGTAATGCCGGAGGGGTAGCTAAGGAGATCGACCACATCCTCGTTAGTACTCGTTGGAGGATCCTCCAGAACTGCAGGGTTTACCGGAGTGCTGAGTTCTTTGGAACAGATCACAGACTTGTTGTTGCTACCCTTAAGCTTCATGTCAAGTCCAGAAGAATCTCAAGAGGTAACCATAGTGTGTTTCATCTTGAGAAACTGAAGGACTTGACATGTGCTCATGAGTATGCGGTGGCAGTCTCAACTCGGTTTGATGTGCTCGGTGCTCTCGGGGACCCTGTAGAACTGTGGGATACCTTCAAACGTGAAACTCTACAGGCTGCCAAGGAGTGTATTGGGGAGCGCCCGAGGTCAAGGCGTGGTTTTGTCTCGACGGAGACGCTGGAGAATATCGAGGGAGTCGCGCCTGCCAGGCTGGCTGGGAACCGGGACAGCACAGGGCTCTGTCACGCCGGACTAGAACCCTCCTGAGGAGAGACAAGGAGAGGTATGTCAGGAGTCTCGCTGAGGATGTCGAGGGTCATTTGAACGCTAATGACCTTTGACCCGCCTACCGAGCCCTGAAGAAGCTCCGTTCCAAGTCTCCTTCTCGGGCGAGTGCTATTCGAACAGCAGATGGGCGCCTCGTGGCGGACATGGATGGGCAGATGGCTCGTTGGGCTGAGTACTTTGGGCAGTTGTTCACGGTGGACCCTCCAACTGAGCAGCTTCACACCACTGGGTTACAGGCAGTGGCTGCCGATCCTCCCATTGACAAAACCGCACCCTCTCTTGACGAAGTCAGAGAGGCTTGTAGCAATGGTGAGGGTGGAAAGGCAGCTGGTGTTTGTAATATCAGTGCGAAGCTCCTCAAAGCTGGGGGTGAGGCCATGATCCGCGGGTTGCGTGCTGTCCTGACTGCCGTGTGGCAATCAGGTACCATTCCTCCTGACTGGAAAAGGGGGCTGGTCGTCCCTATCTGGAAAGGGAAAGGGGACCGTCAGGACTGCAACAATTGCCGCGGTATTACACTGCTCAGCGTACCAGGCAAGGTGCTTGCCCATCTATTGCTGACACGAATTCGCAGTCATCTGGTGAAGCATCAGAGACCTCAGCAGTCTGGGTTCACGCCTGGTAAGTCAACAACGGACCGTATCCTAGCGCTTCGTGTCCTGGTGGAACGCCGACGTGAGTTTCGACAGGGGATACATGCAGCCTATGTTGATCTCAAGAAGGCGTTTGACTCAGTGCATCGTGAGTCACTCTGGGATCTTCTGCGACTTCGCGGGATTCCTGCAGGGACTATTGGTTTGATAGCTGGTCTGTATTCTGGGACTGAGAGTGCTGTGAAGTGTGGGGCAGGTGTATCCAGCTTCTTTCTGTGAATACAGGAGTGAGGCAAGGATGCGTCCTTGCCCAATCACTTTTCAACGCTTGTATGGACTGGGTATTGGACAAGGTTGTAGATCAAAGTGATTATGGGGCATCCGTCGGCAACACCAAGATCACTGATCTTGTTTTTGCCGATGATGCAGTAATCTTTGCTGAGTCGCTGGAGGTCCTGGTGATGGCTCTCGAGGCGCTGCACGAGGAGGCAAAGCCTTTGGGACTTGAGGTCTCCTGGCTCAAGACCAAGGTCCAGGCATTTGGAGACTTGCTAGATGAAGCAGTACAGTCTGTTCATGCGTGTGGCGAGGACATTGAGATCATGGAAAGTTTTACATAGCTTGGTAGCGTAGTCCATAATGACGGCGGGTCACGTCAAGAAGTCTTACGGCGGATTGGCATAGCCCACAGTGTTATGGACTCGCTTAGCGGGAGTATTTGGCGTTGTCGGTACCTGTGCAGAAGGACAACGATCCGGATCTTCAAGTCGCTTGTGATCCCTGTCTTACTCTATGGTTGTGAGACAAGGACACTAAATAGTGACTTGAAGAGACGAATCAATGCTTTTGGTAATAAGTGTCTTCGCAGAATCATGGGGTATCGCTGGGATGATTACGTGTCATATCAGCGATTGCACCGTGAGACTGAATCGAGGCCTATTACCTGCATAGTCCGTCAGCGCCAACTTCGGCTATATGGGCATGGTGGCACGCTACCCTGAACACGACCTTCCCATCGGGTTATATCTGTAAGAGACAATCCGGCGTGAAGGAGGCCAAGGGGGCGCCCACAAGGCTCGTGGCTGGAGCAAGTTGATGTTTCTTGTCGAGAGCTGCTTGGTATGGGAAAGAAGCCTGCATGGGAACTCGCGCGTGGTGACCCCCGGGATTGGCGTCGTAGGATGGGCGAGGCGACGCGCCCCCCGGCGTATGCCCCCAGTGATTGATTGAATGTATTTAGTGCCCAGCTCTGTACTACATATACATAAATAAATGTATATCGTCTGTCGTATATTATATTGTATATTGTATTATTGTATCGTATTGTTATATTGTCGTATATTATATCGTATATTGCCCCCTTCTGCCTTGGCAAGCCAACAGTTTCGTGACTATAGGGAAGCCTAAACATTAGTATCCGATTCACGCTGCGGTAGTGGACGCCACCATCCCCTTTCTTCTCATGTGATAAACATGGTTTTTTGGTCATTGATTGATATATTATAAAATCAAATGGAAAATAAAACCATTCTGAAGTCAATCATTGTCAAGGTGTCCCTGGTGGTGGTGTTCACCCTGGGGGTTGGTGGGCATCACCCCCCCTCTCGGAACGTGTGGCAGGACGCCTGGACAACGCCAAGAGGGGCCCGGGGGCCCGCGGCATGGGAGGACAGGGGCCCCTCCACGCACTACTGCCGGCGGCACGAAAGGTATGGCCCACGGTGGTGGTGGGGCCTGTGCGCCCCGCCCCCCCAGGACCCGGGTGGAGGCCTGCGCGGCGCGGCACCGAAGACTGGGGAAAAACCCCTAGCGAGTTCCTGAGGCAAAGCACTTTTTGGGCTGCATTGAGGAGCAAATCGTAAAAGCCACATGAGCACGAGATTTTCACAACTTATCTGACGGGCCCTTGCAGTGTGTTCCATGCTGATTTTTCTGTTTTTGGTGGTGCAGTGGCTCGAAAGCCAGACAAAAAAGGTTTCCTTTGAGAAAACACTTGGGGAAGTAGATCAGGACCCTCAGGGGCAGTAAACAAGCGAAAGGCACCCACAAAAAGGGAAAAATTATTCGCAAAAAACGCAAAAGCCAGCGTAAGAAGACCATCCTAAAGATAGGGAACAGGGGGACGAGTCCGGCGAGTGGCACACTCCTGAAAACACTCGGAAAAGTGCCAAAAGGAAGAAAAATCCGAGGAGGTGCCTGAAGGAAGTGCCGAAGAAAGTGCCAAGAAAGAAGGCACAAAGGGGCGTGGAGGAAAAAAGTCGCCCCTCCCAAGAAGCGTGTCGGGCTGGGCGTGAAGCAGCCTCAAGGGACACTCCCGCGTAAAGGGTGCAGCATCGTGGAGGGAAGCTAGGTGAAGATGTTGTGGCCTTGCCCCCGGGCGACGGCGGGATGCCCGGGGAAAGCGGGGGGACACTGCCCAAAAAACTGCTGCGGGACTTCCCCAAGTGCCGTCACGGTGCCCCTGCCCCAGGATCGCGCCCCCAAAGCACGTCAGCCTCGAGGACCCAAAGAGACAGGTGGCCGCCGCCCCCCAAGGATTCCCCGGTCGCCTGGAGGTTATCGAGGCACGTTATGTGGGCAGCCGAGCGGCGAAAGAAAAATGAGTCAAAGTGGTGGTGGATGTGGCCCCCCCACACGCGGCACCCCTGGGGGCCCCGGGGCGACAGCTCCTAAGGTGGTTGGAAGTACCCCAGCGTGGGGGTATGGTGCCCCCCCCCCCCAAATCACTCCCTGGGGCCCGCCCGGCGGGTGGCCGCCGTCGAGGTTACCTGAAGGCCCGTTTGCAGGCGGGGAGCGGAAGCGACATTCTTGAGGGAAGGCGACAACAGACCGCCAATATCGAAAGGCGGGGGAAAGGGAGTGGTGGTTTCCCTCTTAGATCATTTAATTTGATCATCAATCGTTTAGCCTACCTCTCAGATCATTGATATCCATCCTTTCTTGTTTCTTTCATCCTTTGCACCCTCTCATTTCAAGTTATTACTGTACACAAAAATATATCTTATTAAATTACTTTTAATAACAAAATTGTTTTTTTTCTACATTTTGTCGAAAAAAAAACATTTTCCAAACTAAAGTTTTCTTTTGGGGCGTTTTTTTAACATCTCGGGATTCGGGAGAAAACTTTTTCCCCCGGAATCCTGGGACCCCCGGGTCCGGTTGTCATGACATTTAAAATTTAAAAAGTATGCACCATCTGTATTGCATTGAAAGGAGACACGTAAAAAATTAAAGGTAAGAAAGGTATAAAGGGGTTTTCCTACTGGTTAAAAAGCATACCCTTGGGGGAATAGAACTATGAAAAACCCCTTTTACATTATCCCTTTGAAAGGGGTATAACATTACTTAAAAACCCTTACATAGGGGTATTTAAGTATATTTTTATCCCCTTAAAAGGGTATAATGTAAAGGGATATCATATTCTAAATACTCCTATAGGGTAATTTTTAGACATTTGGAAAACCCCTTTTATACCCTTTCTATACCAGGAATACCCCCGAAAGGGTATCTAATGATATATATACCTTCGTACTCTAAACCCTTTTTCCTTAGGTATGATTAAGTTTAGGTATAAAAGAGGACTTCAGGTTTTCAAAAGTTTATTAACTTTTTCTCTCTGAAAAAATAAATAAGGGATATTGTGGGGTTGAGGTGGTGTTTATGGTGGTGGGGTTTAAGGTGGTTTGAAAGGGGGTGTTGGTGGTTTTTGTTGAAGTGGGTTGTGGGGGTGGTGATGGGTGTGATGGGGTGTGAAGGTGGTGTTGGGGGGGTGTTGTGGTGGTGTTATGGGGGTGTTTTAAGGGGGTGTTTAAGGTGGTGCTGAAGGTGGTGTTGATGGTGGTGTTGATGGGGGTGTTTATGATGGTGGGAGGTGATTGATGGTGGTGGTGGTGATGATGGTGGTGGTGTTGAGGTGGTGTTGAAGGTGGTTTGAAGGTGGTTTTTTTTTGATGGGGTGGTGTTGAAGGGTTGATGGTGTGGTGGTGTTGATGGTGGTGGTGGGTTTATGGGAGTGTTTAGGTGGGGACACTTTATGTAATAAATTCAGACACAATTAAAACAATCAGAGACATTTTTACACCAACTTACATTCAAAAGGTCATTTTTCACGGATTTTTTAAACTGCCACACCACAGGCAAGCCCGTTTTAAAATTTTATCAGGGAAGCCTGTTAAAAAACTTTTATTTCAAATTTATCTATAAAAAGTGTTGTGAAAGATAACCCGGTTTTCGAGTTATTATTTCATAAGATTTTAAACAGCATGGAAATTTTGAATCAAAACACGCATAATGCGCTCATTTCTCAAAAGATTTTTTTTTTTTTAGATTACACCAAAGGGGAAACCGTTTAAATTGGATTTTTTTTAAAAATAAGTTTGGTGAAATAAACACACGGTTTTTGAGAAAATAATGTATTACCGGTTTTTTGGGTGGGGGAAAAGGGGCCCTTTTCAAGTGAAAAATACGTTTTATGCAATAATTTTTTAATGGGTTTTTATTTCGATTAACCCAGGGAAGCCTGTTTGAAATCATAAACTTTTTTTTTTTAACGTTATGGAAATAACGCACGGTTTTTAGATAATAATGTATTACCCGTTTTCCCCGCCTATTTCATTTTTCCCCCCGTACCGGGGTTCTGGGGGGGCTAAAAGGGACTTCTTCAGTGAAAACCCCGTTCAGCGATAATTTTTTAAATGGAATTTTATTTCAAAAAAACCAGAGGGAAGCCAGTTTTTAACACATGATTTTTTACACAATAATTTAATGTGAACTGCACAAAACAAATACAAGTAATAACATGATAAAAGATGTAAAATTTGAAGTTTTCGAATGATTAAGCAACCTAGTCAATACAGTCGGGGTTTTGGGGGCCAAATCAAATTCTGCAGGGGGTCATAATGGTTTTGGCCCGGGTTGTACTTAAGTTTATAACAACGGCACTTATTGTGCTTTCCATGTCACTGCTTTTTGATGAAAACCAAAAGGGGCAAAAGGAGGACAGGAGATTACCACAGCACACTCGGCTGATCCCGGTTTTTTCCCCGCTCCCTTGCTAAAAAGCTCACCGCGAATGTGTTTGACGGCAAAAATTGGCGCGTCCCATGACTCAGCACCCCAAAGTAATTTGTATAATTTTTACTTGTAGGGATATATATATATTATTATAATATATATATTTTATATTTTATATATATATATATATTTTATAATATTATATATATATTTATATTATATATATATATATATATATTATTTTATATATTATTATATAATATTTATATATTATATATATATATTATATTTTTATTAAAAATATAAAATATAAAAATATTATTAAAATATATATAATAATATATGAAGGGGCGAAAAGGCGTGATATGGGTTTAAAGCGACTTTTTTGGCAGTTTTTGTTGCAATACCCCTACCAGATAACTCGTGATATTTTTAAAAAAAATTTAAATTCGAAAAATTTATACATTTTTATTCCTTTTTTTCGTATTATATGTTTTAGTGTAACAATGGGGGTAAAGGGGTTTCAAGCCTGCAAGGTTCATTTTTTAAGCTTACCCAAAACCCTTTGTACAGAGTCTAATGCGGGTAAAATGTGTATTAAAATACCCCCTTCTCTTGATGAGTCTAATGAAGGGATAAAAATGCATTAAAATACCCTCCTTTTGACGAAGGGGTTTTGGGTGAAGCAGGGGGTTTTTTAGCGGGAAAATTAACCTTTTTCCCCCCTTTAACCCTTTTAACCCTGATTTTACAGTGTATACATACCCGCAAAGCCCCCCTTCGGGGGACTTTTTGGTAGTCCTGCGGGGGCTTTTGGGTGGGCTTGGGCCCCAAAAAAAACCTGTGTTTGGTAGGCGTTCGGCCCACCACAACACCAGACTCGTCCAGGTATAGCCCCTCTCTAACTTTCCTGAATCATGGATGTAGAAATGTATGTATTAAACGCCGCACCCATTCACATCACCACTCTAAAACCATTCACTCACCCATTACCCTTCACCCCCCCACCCATTCACTCACCCATACCCATCCCCCCCCACACATTCACTCACCCATTACCCATCACCCACTATCACCCATTCACTCACCATTACCCCATCACCCCCCTTTCTTATTCCCTCACCAGTCACCCATCCCCCCCCACCCTATGCACCTCACCCATCACCCCACACCCATTACCCCATCACCCACCATTCAACTTAACCATTACCAAGCACCCTACATCAAGGCTTCCTCAATTATCGCAACCCACTTGTTCACAATTAATCGCTAATAGCTGCTAAAAAGAACAAAGAAAAAAGTGAGCGGATAATCTCATAAGTGGAGCTCAAAAACCCTGTTCCTGGTCAACACCTGGTTCCAAACAATGTGGTAGTATGATGGGATTCCGCCACGGGGGGGGAACCTGATACTTTTTTTCCAAAACACACACCACACAACAACACGCACACACGACAACACACACACACAACACACACACCACACAGAACACACACACACAACACACACTGTCGCTTTCAATATTATAGATTGTAACAACATACCTGCGGGAGCTTTTCAGGGCTAGAGTTTATACACCCAGTATACGTGGCAAATTTTAAGATAAGAGAAGGAACTATATTGATTGTATCCACACGATCACTGCTTCTTCAGCCAAGTTCGAAGGTGAACTCTTTGAAACAGGCCTTCGCTCCGGCAGCGTCTGGCAGCAAACCTGGACTTCCTTGAATGGACACTTTCCCACACCAATTTTATTGTTTTCCACAGGTTTTCGTTTGGGTTGGTACTGCCAGCGTCTGGTCTCGTTCGTAATGCGCCAATTGCCAGAACATTCGGGCACTACCGTCGGTTTGGTGAGTTTTCGGTTACCGAAGTGAAACATAACGCGAACCGTCACAGCCAACGCAACAATAGGACCCACAAATATGAAGAGGAGCGCCGCAACGCAACCAAAATGGTAAAGTTGTGTACACAGGTAGTGAATAAATAAGTGCGGATGAACACCTTAAATCCCTGTTTGTTTATTTTAGTAAATATCCCATAAAAAAATGTACTTGTTACCTTACGCCTATTTATTACCTTTCGTGATGTGTGGTCCCCCCCGCTAAGAACCATTTCTTTGGCCTTTCAATGCATACCATCCCCACAACACCCATCACACACACACACACACACACCACACCGCCCGCGATGGTCAGGTTGATAGCGTTATGGTTCTCTCACTCTGTGGGTAGGCGATTGCGAACAATCCTCGTTGATCCCGGGGATTTTTCACCTTGACAAATTAGGGCCGGTTCGCCCCCTTTGAGCAAGGGGGGATGGGGATGTGTGGTGTCGTGAGTCCCCCTAGCATTGCCCTAAGCTAAGATCGGTAATAATCAAGCTCCAAGCTCGCACTGAGAGGTGAAAACTGGCGACGCGAGCCAGCTCCGCGTGGACAAGACCCATGGGGAATGACACAACACACACACACACACACACACACACACACACACACACACACACACACCAAAAACACACACATATATATATTATAAATATATATTATAATAACACCACATACACACACACCACACAACACATATACACACATTTTTCTCGTGGTAAGTTATAAGGTCTTGTATGGGTTACTTACCGCGCGATGTCGAGGCCCAGCTCACGGTTCGAAAAAAAAACCTACAAAAGCGGACATGATTTGTCTCCTTGAGAAGGGGGATGGGGTTTGTTTGTGTGTGTGTTGACAGGTTCTTATTTTATTTATCTTTTAGTTTAACCCCAAGGAACGGTCCCAATGGAGCTTCAAGTTCCGTTACGGGCGAGGGTATGCAGGCTAGTGACCGGCTGTTTAGTCCATGCCATAATATGGCCTCCGTTGGTGAATTACACACACTAACGCACACGACACACACACGAGGACTGAGGAAGAGTAAAGTGATGGAAGCCCCCAAGATCATTGAGCTTGCTGACAAAATCGGTTGGTGGTGAAACTCAAACCAGATGAAAAATATTCAGTTACACATCCGGTTGGGAAAGCCTAGAGCCAACAGGAGGTAGGCCAGTGATTGTAAGATTTTGTCATAAAGAAAAAAAAAGGGAAATCAATGAGTAACCAAGAGCAAGCTCAAATAAGGGCAAAGGAGGGTGTACAATAAATGACGAACCTACTAAAACCCCCTAAGGGCCAAAATGTTGAGTCTGGTTAAAGAACAGGCAGCAGTGAAAAATGTGTCCACAAGGGACATGTTATTACTGGCTTGGGCTTCACTACGTTGGTGGCAGGATTCTTTCCTGTGGTCATAAATAATTCCTGATGACTTTACAAAAGGTTGGGAAATTTCTTCTCCTGACTGGAAAAAAAGCTAAAATCTGGATCCATTTAGTAAGAGTATCGAGGATAGGAGAGTGCTGGGGCACATCAATGTCTAGGCACAAGATTGCTCTTTGTGAAAATATAGGCCAGCCCTGCACAGGTTGCTCCAAATTCTTATTCCATTTGATGTATTATCTCTCTGTGTAATGTGTATTAGGCAATAGTTTCTATTGGTGGATTTTGTTATAACTATTATTAAATGTTATGATTATGGATGTATTTGTTTAAGGAAAACAAAATGTGATGATACTGATATGATTAATGTGAAGGAGGAAATATGGAAACAAAACATTGGTTTGATAGTGTATTGTAACTTTCAAGAATAAATGCACAATTAAGAAGGTGTTGAAGTCCGGTGGTCTACTCGTGCAATCAAGAAGAATGTTAGCTTAAGGTGGAGGGCACATCAGAACTAATTATGATTTTCTTTATTTCAATTAAAGTTAAGACAGAGGAGTGTATATTTAAGTAAGGACGTTGGTAATAAGTTGTGTTTACATTACTTCCCCTCACAATGAAGCAGTACTGGTAAGGTAGAGCATTTTGTGAATTGGAGAATTTTTATACTAACTGTAATACAATGATTATCAGTAATTGGATTATGTGTGCATGTTACTTTGTGGTGATTTTAATGCTCACTAACTCTACACTATGGCCTGTTTTTCTGTTGTTTCCTTTCTGGGTGTTTTGTGTTGTTGCTGTTTTTTGATGTGATTCAGGTGTTGCTGATGGTTTAGTTATACATGCAGTTTAAGTGATCGTGGTTGTCTGAGAATTAGGGCCAAAACCAAGGACGTTTAACTCCGGACACAAGACATACATGATTGGGCAGGAAATTCGGTTAAGCAGTTTCTTTAGTCAGTTGTAAAAAGGATCAAGTGGTTTATATCTTAATGGATAAGGCATGGGGCTGTAGGATTGTGTGATTGGTTAAACCTACACCACTTTACACATAATACAAAACAAGAATATTTTTAGGTTTTCCACCAGTGATCCATGCAGTGTGTAGAAGTTTTTAGAGTACTGGATTATGATCCACTGTTGTCTGATTGTACACTGTGGATTGTCATTACAAGTGACATGCATACCTTAAGGGCACCCAAATACTTTACCCACGGTAAACATAAATGCCCAAGAAAGAAGGGTTTAGGACAAGCAAAGGGGCAAAGCCCCAGGAGGGAAAGGATAGGAAATTCTGAGAAAAAGAGTGTGTATGTGAGGAATATTGATGTGACGGCAAGGTAAAGGCTTTGGATGGCAAAGTTGACATGATTTAACCATAGATGATATTAATCAGCAAATTAGAAGCAAAATATGACTGTAACCTGCACTTACAACTTTTTTCCCAACATAAGAATTTAGAACATACATTAAAAAAGGACCAAACAATGCACCTTAGAGGGTTATGACAGACAATGTTGGAAAATCTAGAAAGGAATACACCACAAAGCTAAGCATAGATATCATTGCAACAGGAACAAACGTAAATTTTAACAACATGATTGAGGGAAAGCAAAATCTTAAAACAAACTAAAAAGAGTTAAAAATAAGGAGAGGACAAACTTAGGTGAAGGAACTTTAGAAAATACAGATGTGATGATCTAAAAAGTATACTGTAACATTCTAAAGGGTCAGAAAAAAGAGCTGCCAGAATCCCCAATACATTAAATGGTGTTATGGCATTCAGACAAGTAGTGGATGATATAATGCTGATAACCGAGGAAGTAAATTTTATAAATGTTATTGATAATATGAATACTGAAACACTCACCATTACTTAATATCCTATAAAAACTAGAAGAGGTGGTGAGAAGTATTCAGAAATAAAAAAAAAATAATAAATCACCAGGCATCTGACATGATATAAATGAATACATTAAAAGTACGCTCAGATAATTTTGTTGGCCCCTATATGTTTAAAATGTTTATATGAAATACTTGATACTGGTGTTGCTATGCCACTCTGAGTGGTTGGTTGGTATGATAGGCCACTTTACAACATGAAACTAAAGGTGACATTCAGGATGTAATAATTACCGGGGATCACTTTTGCTTAGCTGCATGGGGAAGCTGTTCACTCTATACTCAATGAGAGACTGAATGATATACTCAATAGTTGTTTATTATATTATTATCATGAAAAACAAGAGGCTTTAGGCAGGATACTCCACTTTGGATCACCTATTTATGTGAAGTGTGTAATTGATTCTGTTTAGCTTGGAAGAAAAGGAAGTTTTTGTTCGTTTGTGGGAATATAAGAAAGTTTGAATATGGTGTGGCCTGTGAAAGGGTTTGTGGCATAAGCTAGTAGAGGGAAAAAGGTGAATGGAAAAATATTTAATGTATCAGAAAATATCTGTTACAATAACACAAGGTCTTGATGTCATGCTTAACAACAGAAATCAGATTACCTTTGTATGTAATGTAGGGGTGAGGCAAGGCGAAAATTTGTCACCCTTGTGTGGTGTGGGTGCTTTTTGCTTTGCATTATTAATGATCTGAAAGTAAATTTACTTGGAACTATAATGGTTAATTATGTAAATGTTTTGGTGATGATTTCTTATAATTCATAACCTAGAAACTTCTTGTTCTAATGTATGCAGGTGAGCTGATAAATATCATCATTCTGGTGACAGTGGTGGAAGGAATAATAATCAGGCACTGATTGCTTTCCTGAATTTGTATTTTGTAAATGAATGGGAAATTGAAGCTTAACTGTGACAAAACAAAAAATAGTCATGTTTATGTAGGGGAAAAGTAACTAGATTAATTATGAATTTGAATTGGGATGAAAACATTGTAGGTTGTAGAGGACTATAAAGTATTCTTGGTGGTTATTTAATTACAATGGAAGGTTTTCGTAAGGTGGAGATGGAGCTATAAAGAAAACAGGCAAACAAGTAGAGCATGTACTAATTGATAGGTAAAAGTGTAGGAAGTGTGACTTGCCAGTTGACATGCAGATGAATCTTTTTAAATACCATGGTGCGGGGGCTAACCTATACTGACTTATGTTCATCTTGAGATCTGTGGGATATATATCATTAGAGAGTTTAGAAACATTGCATCTGAACATTCTTAAAAACAGTACTAGGAGTTTCATTAAGAAAATTCTAGTAATGAGATTGGTATATGGGAATTGGGAGTAATTGTGTCTACGGGCGATAAAATATAAAGAGCAGAATGTGATAGGATATTGGTCTAAGTCTAATTTCAGGAAAAGATACAAAATACATAGCATAATGTTATCAATGCTTATTGTTTGCGTTGGATTAGGATAGGGATTTATCACCTCTCCACTGGTTAGCATCTGTTGGCAAATCAAATAATTGTAATGAATGGGTTGTATGACAGAGTATGTGGTTGTTGCAAGATGTCCCTACACAACATGGGTTAAATAGGCTGTGGTAATGAGATTGAAAGGACCAGTGGATTGCAAAAACTGGCATGGCAACTTAGTAACAAAATCTTTTATGTAGAATAATACAAGCCTGTTTAAGCTAGATTTATGGCATGGGAATGGTACATTGTAAAATTTACAGAAGAGCAAGCCGAAAATCATGGGACTAGATTAAGAACTAGTAAGAAAACAGATTGCTGTAAATGCTGGTAGATATGAAGGTGGCTAAATAGAGAGACGGGATATGTAACAAGTGTGGGCCGCCTAGGCCGGTTGGGGTGGTAAGGAGAAGAGTTCATTGTTTCTTTTTTAAATGGATATGTGAACCACTGATAATTGGTTTGAGGTTACGTTGACATGGATATACCAACACTTTACTTTGATACATTAGAGGCCAACCAATGTCAAATAATTTCGTTGACTTGCAAAACACCCAATGTAAAAGTAATGTAAGGAAATTTATCTTTTTTTTTTTAGGTCAGTGCTATAGTGATGTTCTAGTGAGGATTATTGTAGAGGTAGTCCTATTAGTAGTTTCCAATTATAGTTTTCTTATGATACTCGTTTTTTTGTTGTGTTTTTTTTTTGTTTCTGATTTGTTTTTGTAGAGCTTGTAGGTATGTAACATTATATTTGACAGTATGATTTAAATGTTTCAATGCCTCTCGGAGCCTTGTGCTCATACTTTTGTGTAGTTATAAAGTTTGAGCTTACCCTAAAAAGTCAATTCGAATTTAATAGTTCAATTCAATTCAATTCAATTTCCAGTCAAAGGTCAATGCAATTCAATTTTCATACACCACAAACAACCCACACACCACACACACACTACACACACACACACACATCACCACACACACACACAACACACACACCACACACAAAGCCACACCTGTTTTGTTTTTTTTTTTTTTAAACATGAATGAAAGATTTGCCCACCCTCATAGCTTTAACTCCCTTGTTATGATATACCTATGAGGTGAAATTGCAACAATAGGTTAAGAGATCGTGAAATGGGGAAACAAGCCCAAAATTATTCCGCCCAGCCTTGGGAATGAATTGGTAACCAGTCTCTTTAGACCGATTTCTTTCGTATGTGACCTTCAATACACTGTGATCCGGAGAGTGAGCTTGTGGGTGAGGAGGTTGGGATTAATACAGAGTGAAAAGAGAGTTGTGACAAAACATACAGTTGTTGCTTTAGGTTAGGATATGAGTTACGTTTAGTAGGTTATTTTCAGGGACAAAAAACAATTAGTTAGTGCTATAAAGACACAGGCAAAACCAAAAATAGAACACGAAAAAAATGTTGTTTTATTACTATCACCTTGTTCTACTTATTAAGCATGTGCATTGTTAAATTTTATGCTTTGGACACGACTGTCTCATTTCTAGCCGATAGAGAGTCACCCCAGCACGCTATTCAGCCACGGCACGCCACGCCACCGGCACGCTACAATACCCGTACTGAACCTGTATGGTTTGTTTGCGAGGGGCATGAGAAGGAAAACTTATAAATGTCCCTGCAGAGTTTCGTTCGCTTTTCCAGCATCTTTCAGGAGTGGCGATGTGTGTTGCATGGTGGCGAGACAGTTCACTTAGGAGAGTGTGTTGCCCCTCGACCAGGGCGGCTCCGGCGGCGGCAACAGTTGTGGCGGCTTGTTGTTTCCCTCCGCTCGGTCACTATTGATGCCTCCTTTGACTTTCGAAGAGATAAGCAGAAAAACAGAACAAGATACAAGATACAAAACGGTTACAAAAGAATAAAGATTAAACCAACGTACAAAGTATACAAAAGGTAACAGATACAAGATATAGGTATTTCGGTGAACACGAATGCACGAAGTGCTCCTCCACAAGCAAACAAGAAGTTCACCTACACCCTACAGTAATGTCTACAATGATATTACTTCTTCCATAAAATTGAAAGTATAATTCTAGGCTTAATTGCAATAACATAAATTGTATGTGATTTGTCGCTAGTCATTTACTGCAAATGGCTCGTTCCTAGTGCTAGGGAGTCTGGAATTTTCTCATATTTTTCCTTTATTTTAGGGGGCTAATGTTTCTCAAGTACAGATTTCAAGGCAAAGTTTAGTATGCGAGCACGGCGTCTCCCTTCCGTGCAATCGCTGAGGAGTGTTGCGGGCCTGCCATTTCACCTACGTTCTCTGGTCTAGTAGTGATGTGACCAATTTCCGCTGCCGGTACTGGTCCATCTCGACGACAACATTTCCAGGATTCATATCCCTGTTTAATTTTTCATTCAGTGCATGTTACTTTCCTAACTGTCTTTCATGAACAGCGTAACTCCATTATGCATACTGTTGTCTATCCGGTTGTGGTTTTTTCATGATCTAATTTTTAATACAAGAAAATATATGGCACAAACTATTATGATCGTGTGAATATTAACAGGTTTTTTCTCTCAGTTATTCGGATGGTGTGCTTTATTATGAAGTTGCAAAGTGGTGTGTTGTGTGTTGTCCTGTGTGTGTGCTGGTGCTTGTGCTTGTGTGTGTGTGTTGTGTGTGTCTGTGTGTGTGGGGTTGTGTGGGTAGGTCTGTGTGGTGCACTTTGGTGTGTGTGTTGGTGGTGTGTGTGTGTGTGTGTGGGTGGTGTAGTTGTGTGTGTGTGTGTGTGTGTGTGTGTGTGTGTGGTAGTGTGTTGTGTGTGGTTGTGTGTGTCCTGTGTGTGTGTGTTTGTGGGTGTGTGTGTGTGTGTGTGTGTGTGTGTGTGTGTGGTGTGTGTGTTGTGTGTGTGTGTGTGTGGGTGTTTCACGGAACTGCTTTAGCTAATCATCCGGCACAGCCAAGAAAAATCTACCCACCTTGACCACGACTTCGATGGACGCGATGGAGATCTTCAAGGAGGCACACGCGCTGAGGGTCTGCTGCTCGCGTGGATGACAACGAACACACCCTGGGGCAACCTTGGGGGCCAAGGATTGGCACATGTCCAAGGTAAGGCCACAGCTAATTACCCCAGCAACCTTCCCGCCTTCCCTGCATGTTTGACGCCCTAACTTGATTGGTCTGTACTGAAGCCCTATGTCATACCAGTGGCGCTCATCAGACTATCGCACACTTCACGACACCACAACACCGGGTCAGTTCAAACAACACGATATCGAGTCATGGAAGTCTAGATCATTTAAAATTATTTTATCACAATTTTGTGCAACCACACGAGGTCATCAGCAAGCGGTGTATTGGCTTTTTTCCTTTTTGCCTGTACTGTTGACCATGAAGCCACACATATGTTTTTTCTTTTCTTTCAAGGACAGCAATAGTCGTCGCTATGTCAAGATAATATAATCTTATCTTAAGGAAAAGGGGTGTTAGGTCCGATAACTCTAGTTGACTGTCCCCTGGAGGGTCGCGGATCCCAAGGGTGCTGTGAACGCTTTTCGAGCTTGGTTCCCGGCGGTGATGGACTCTCGAGTCTGATGGTCGACGGGAACATTACCAGGACACTTCGCCTGATGGTCTTCGCTTTCTCAACGTTCTTCGTCCAGCACTAGGAGCACGCCCGAACACATACTCCATCCCTTCAAGATGAGGAATAATGTGTGTTGTGTGTGTTGTTTGTGTATATACGTATAATATATTCTATATAGTATATATATATATAATATATATTATATTATCTATACGGTATATTATGAGTAGTGTCATATTATTATATATTATAATTATATTATATATATATATATATATTATATTATTGTATATATGTATAATATATCATCGTCAAAGCCTGTCATGTAATATAGTTTTTTCTTTCAACTTTTAAACATGAATAACTATTCCTGATTGTCTTCCAGCACCAAAACGTTGGTGTAAGGATGCTCTCTTTTAGGGAGGTGCGTCGGCCAACTGGGGTTAGCGTCTGTAAGTGGCAAGTTCGGTTGTACAGAGTTCGAGTCCTGGCCAGGGTGCCCAAAATATTTCTGCAACCGTCGAGTGACCTATAGAAACACCACCACATGCTGCTCATAACTCTACCTCCGACGGCGAGTGCATGGGAGGGACCACAGGGAGGCGGCATGAGCCTCTAATCAACAGCGCCCCAATAGTAAAAAATCCTGTCTGGCATGCGCCACCAAGGGCGTTGGGCAAACCATCACGACCTCGAGTGAACCCTCCAGGTCTACCATCCGACCCTGGAGTCACTGCCACAGAGGCCAAATGTCAATAGAATAAAGGATGGAAGGGCGTAAGGATACCACCACGAAAGATTGTCAGTACCTGGATAACCTGTCGGGCTCTATGCTCCCCTGGCAATTCCATATCTTCAAGGGCCCTCCACCACCATTCCCCTTAAGCGTGCAACACATGATGGACTGTCGTGCTGCAAGCGATTCGGGAGCTCACTACGCTTGAACGTCCATGGACTGTCAACATCATGGCAGCGGCGTGGTGGGCGCTGCCGCGCGCTCAAGAACCTGACGACGGAATACCGTCCCTACAGGACACGATCAAAACAACAAAACGCATAACCCTAATCAGTAGGCAGAGGAATATGTTTACGATGTAGAAGCCTTTGCGTCAGGATTGACCATGACTTCACTTTCCCTCACTGTCCATACTGAGCAAGTCTTGAGTTCCTTACTTTATTTAATTAACCGTTACAGAGCAACCCAACACGTTCAGCTGCAAAAATACTGCCATAACAGTAAAAAGTAAATTTCAAGTGGACTAGGTTGCTCACGAGGAGTTAGAAAAACTGTAAAATACATACAACAGAGTTGAAACAACAAATTCATTCCGTGTATTAGCTAGTAAAACATAATGGGCAATATGAGCCAATTCCCGTGAGAGTGCGATGGTGCGGGGCAGGGCTTGGGTTGACGCCCATTTTCCCCCCAGGGGGGTAGGTGTTTTCGTCGGGACATTTAGCGGTAAAAAGTTAAAGAAAATCGGCGTATCTGATTCAGTTAAAATTAACAGCAGTGTGTATTTTACATGACAACAAATAATTCGCTAATACTTACGTGACGTATACGTAATTATTTTTACCAAATGTGTATAATTTAATAATTCCGTAAGAAAAGGGCTGTTCCCATCTTTCAAACAATGAACCAACTGTAAAGGGGATGGCGGTTAGCGGAGGGTTATCGTCTCCCGACTGGCACGTTGCTCGTGTGGTGACCACCGGAGTTCGGATCACCGAAGCAACCCAAAAACCTTTTCTGCACCGTCCGAGTGGGCCTAAGAAACACCCAACATGCACCCCTGCCCTAATCACCTCTACCTTTAAGATTGCGAGTGCATCGGAGGACCCACAGGGGGGGCGCATGAGGCTGCTAATCACAGGCGTCACTTATACGAAAAAGAACCTGCCGGCTGCCCACACAGGCCCGAGGACCCAACCATCACAGCCTCAAGTGAACCTCCACAGAAGGTCCACCATCGAGGTCCCTCGCGGTCACCACTGCCTACAGGTGGGCCTACTATAGGCACAAAATGTTAAAAAAAAAAAAAAAAAATTAATAAAAATAAATATAAACTAAATAAAATAAATAAATAAAAAAAAAAAAAAAAAAAAAAAAAAAAAAGATGAAGAAGAAGACGAAGACTTTAACAAGACAGTTTAGTACCTCCATTGTTTGGAAAAAAAAACCCAGTCAAAACAAAAAAACGTAATAATTAAAATGGGGTCAACAGGCCCCACTCGTAAACTGACACACATATGTAGTTGAGAACTCCAAGCTGTATTCCCCTTCAAACATAATTTTCACAATTATTAGAAAATGGGTAGGACTTCTTTCGACCGACGGCATCAAAATCACAATAATGGTCCATCATTCAGTGATTTTTGTCTCTAATCAGGTTCCATTTCATTAAATGCATGAGGATGATAAATTTGTGTTTGGAAATGATCTCCAGGCGTTTCGCCCTCGCCACATCCTGTCAGTACTTGATAATAATGACTATAAGTAGATAATATAATGCTATAAATATAGGCAAGACTGATACGCAAAGAAGTTATGAACAAAGAGTGAAAACTGAAAAAGAGTTGTTAGTTATAGCACACTTATTGTAAGTGTGTTTGTTATGTTTGGGTCAACACCCTCGGTAGTAGTCTCTTTTTTGTATTTCTTTGGTACTAAACACAAAACAAACACAAAAAAACCACAAAAACACACACACACACACAACACACACACACACACACCACACACACACAACACACACACACACACCACACACCACACAACACACACACACACACACACAACAACACCACACCAACACACACACACAGGTCTAAAGTATTACTAGAAAAAAGCCTTCCAAAAAACTACGAACATCAATCTTCTTTAATAACAGTTCCTCACCCTCTCCTCTACAATTAAGCGTTCCTGAGGTTTTTTTCATATTTCATCTTCTGAAAATGACCTTCATTAAGGTTGGTCAGTGCTCAGTGTCGCTCATCACCTCTTCCACCTTCCGTATTGGTGTTGAAAAAACTAAGTGTGTTTTTAATCCGTGAACAAAGGTTTTATTCGTTCTTGATTCCCTTCTTTTTATTGTCTTCGAGCTCTCGTAAAATCGGTGAAATTTGTACAAACAAAGACAAAAAAAGTAAAAATCAAGTGCGTTGGAACGTCTCCACTGTCCCGATATAATGCTCGAAAAAAATACGCGAGAAAAAAAATACTGCCTAAAAAAAACCTGGTGCAATTCGTGAATGGGGGTGTTGTTGGTTAAAGAACCCCTAATTTAGCTCGGGGAAACCTTCTCAGCAAGGCCTGTCGTGTAGCCGGCAAAAGGGGGCCGTGGCCGAACCACCGGTGTCGTCGAGGCAATGCCCTATAGTTAAAGAAGGGGGCCGAAAAGGGTTTACCCCCCTAGGTGCAACAGGTGGGGGCCCGGGTTTGGGCGGTGAATGCCTCTTTATCTTACCTTATTTACGAAGATAAATTTTTTCACTTTTATATAATTTTTTTATTTTTTTTAAATTTTTTACTTAAAATACAAATTTAAGTTTCCTTTTTGTTGGCGTTGGGGGAACCATTTTTACCTTTTTTCCAGAGGGGGTGCTTTGTCTCGTTAAAAAACAGCATTACAAGTTTCGATAGAATCGGGAACGAGAACCAAAATTCAAATATTTTCTTTTGCCAAAACGTTTAAAGGGGGAAAAGGAACAAAATTACTTATTGCAGAGCTGGTTTCCCCCATTTTTAGGAAAAAAGGGCAGGTAAAACCCAGAAGCGGGGGGAGGGGGGAGAGGGGGCGAGGAGAGAGCGAAGAAAAAAGCTAACTTTAAAGGGCGTTCAGAAACACAGGTAAAACGAAGAAAATAAAAGAAAGACAAACAACAACCAAAAGTACCAAAAACCCCCGAAAAAGGAAGGAGAGAAGAAGAAGAAGAAGAGAAGAAGAGAGAGAGAGAAGAGAAAAGAGAGGGGAGAGAGGAAAAGGGAGAGGGGGGGAGACAGAAAAGAAGACAGACAACACCCTAAAAAGAAGAAGACAAGAAGGACGAAGACCCGCAGACAGACGAACAGGAGAGAAGAGGAAAAGGGAAAAGGGGAGGAGAGAGGAAGAGAGAGAGAGGGAGGGAGAGAAGAGAAAAGAGAGGAGAGAGAGAAAGAAGAAAGAGGAAAAGAGAGAGAAAAAAGAGAGAGAAGGAGAAAAGAGAAGAGAGAGAGAGAAAAGGGGGAGAGAGAGAAAGAGAGGAGAAAAAGGAGAGGGGAAGAAGGGAAGAGAGAGAAAGGGAGAGACCTAACCCAAAAGGGTTCAAAATAATGTACAGAGAAGTCCGTTTGTAGGCCCGTAAAGCCAGACAAGGGATCTACAAGGGGGGTTTTTCCCCACGCTCTCCTCGAGGGGCGCAAACCCGAAACAAAGGTAAAAGGAACGGAAGGGGGAAGGCGAGACTACAAAACCCCCCGGGAGCCGGGACACCAAAGGGCACCAAAGGACACGGAAAAAAAATCAGGGGAAATATTTGTAAAAAAAATTTTTTTTTTTTTTTTTTTTTTTTTTTTTTTTACTTGCGCCATAGCGCCTGTGGCTTTTATGTTTTTCTTTGGGGAAAACTGAGGTTCTTGCCGGGCAAATTCGGGAGGGTTTCCGTGAGGGTTTAGGTCTCGTCCGTTGGGGGCCAAGCTGGTTTTTAAATGATACCTGTGATTAAGTGAAGGTCCGCATTCTTGATGGTCGACCCTCTTTTTGGGTCTGCTGCCCCCCTGGGTTTCCCCCCCGCATTACAGTCGCAGTCGAAAAACGGAAGTAGCCTGGGGGTTTTTTCTTCCGTCAGTAGTAGAAAGTAGTAGAGTAGTAGTAGTGTTAGAGGGGGAGGCGGTAGCGAGTGGTTTTAGCGTCTCCAAGGGGGGTTTTTTTCGGTGACCCGGTTCGATCCCGATTTAGAACCATAAATTTCCCCTGAAAATCTTTCCCGCTCTGCCGAATTACCCTAAAAAACACCCAAACCCCTGCGCCCCCTTAAAATCTACCTTTGATTTCGAGTACATCGGGGGGACAAGGAGGGCGGGATGAACCTCAAAACATAGGCTCACTATAAAAAATTTTGTCTGCGCCCCCACGGGGAAGGGGGCCAACCTCACAGCCCTCAAGTGAACCTCCAACTGTAAAAAATTAAAAAGGTAAGAAAAGGGTATACAAGGGGTATTCTACGGGGTTAAAAAAGCATACCCATAGGGGGTTTTAAAATATGTATACCCTTTTCATTATACCCTTTCAAGGGGATAACTACAATACCCTTACATGGGGTATTATAAATATTTTTAACCCTTGAAAGGTTTAATGAAAAAGGGGTTTTCATAGTTCTAATTACCCTAAGGGGTTACTATTTTTGACACTAGGGGAAACCCCTTGTTACCCTTTCCATACCCAGGGAAAACCCCGCTAAAAAGGGATTCTAGATGATATATTACCTTCGTACCTAATCCATTAACCCTTAGGTTGGTTTATACTTTTAAGTTTATAAAAGAGACTTAGGGGTTAAAAGTTTATTATACTTTCTTCTCGAAAATTAAATAAGGCATTTTTGGTGTTGATGGTGGTGTTGAGGGGTGTTGAGGGGGGTGGTTTAAGGTGGTGTTTTTTGGTGGTGTTTATGGTGTTGATGGTGGGTTTAGGGGTGTGTGGTGTGTTTGGTGGGTTGTGGTGGTTTGTGGTGGTGCTGAAGGGGTTTGGTGGGGTGTTTTATGGTGGTTTTGAAAGGGGGTGCTGAAGGTGGGTTTATGTGGTTTTGTTTTGGGTGGGTTTGATGTGTTGGGAAAGATGGTGGTGATGGTGGTTGAGGTGGTGGGGTGATTATGGTGGTGGTGTTTATGGTGGGGTTTTTAAGGGGTGTTTTTAAAAGGGGGGTTGATGGTGGTGTTTTTGGTGGTGCGTTTGAAGGTTTGGGGTGGTGGGGTTTATGGTGGTGTTTAGGGGGTGGGTTTTGGGGTTGATGGTAGTGTTTAAGGTGGTGTTAAAAGGTTTCCACTACAACCCCCCCAACACCATCCCCCCACAACACCACCATCAACACCACCTTCAACACCACCACACCACCACCTTCACACCCCCCACCATCAAAACCAACCCCTTTAAAACCACCACCAAAACCATCACCCCCCATCACCACCCCTACCATACCACAACCACAAACACCACCTCAACCACCTCACCACCACCAACCCACCACCACCATCACCACCACAATCACCACCACCTCAACCAAATCACCCCACAAATCTCAACCCCTCAATCCCCCATCGGGGGTTGATTGATGGGCACCATCATTGGGGGTGTGAAAATTAAATATAGTTAATGAGTTTTCCCGGGTTTTCCAGACCTTGGGACACCCTTATAGAGGTAATAATTAATTTGAGGCTTTTAAGATATATGGGATGAAAAAAAATCCTTACCTTATTTAAAAGTTTTTTCTTGAAAAATAAAACAAAGGTACATTTTAATTTTGAGGTTAAAGGTGAAAGCCCCAAAAACTTGAAGTCAAACCTTAAAAGTGTGTTCAACAACCCTTGGGCAACATGATCAACATGCCTTGAGGCAAAAAAATGGACACAGTGGACACGTGAGGCAAGCAATGTCACCCAGTGACACTTGAGCAACAAGGTAACAGTGCACTTGTGTAATATATTCCAACAGTGACACTTGAGGCAAACAAGGTACAACAGGGACCAACTTTGATGTAATAAATTCAACAGTGGACACTTGAAGAAATAAACAAGGTCAACAGTGCCCACTTGATGTAATAAATTTAATTTAACATTTACACCTTAGCTACCAAAGGTCAACAGTGTACGTGCAATATATAAATTCAGACACAATCTAAGAAATTAGAGACATTTTCACACACACACTTCTTCAACAGGGTCAGTTTTTCGACGGATGTTTTAAGTCTGGCCTACAACCACCGGCAAGCCCTTTAAAATCTTCATCAGCAAGGCGTTAAATCTAATTTCAATTAATCTATAACTTGTTGTAAAAATAACACGTTGTTCGAGTTATTATATATAAGATTTAAAGCAGCATTGGAATTATAACTCAAAACAACGCAATAATGCGGTAATGCGCTCATTTCTCATAGAATTTTTATTATTTCGTTACACCCCAGGTAAGCCTGTTGAAATTTGGATTTATTATTAAGGCGGCCGCGGTCACACCGGACATTTTTCTGGCAATATTACCCCGCAAAACGCAATTGCGCCCAATACTGTCGGATATAATTCGAGTTCTAATGACAATTTTAAATTTTTAAGTATAGTCGGATTGTCGGTCTTGTCGAAATTGCCGGCACGAAAAAAATTGGCTTGCGAAATTTCCCACCCCGCCACGCTTATTATTTTGACATTTAGGTTTAATGACACGCTCTAATTCATATACAGAAGCTGAAATATACATAGCTAATATTAACAAGAACCGGATTACCAAGACGAAATTGTTGAAGGCCCTGTACACTCTTGTAACGTGTTTTTTAAGTTTTAAAGCGTATTTGAGAAAGGATAAAGAAACACAGAAAATTTAAATGGAGTTTGGCTGGTAAGAACATTTTCTTTTTGTTGACGGTCTATTAATAACTAACTATTTTAGAGGGGATACCAACAGTTAATTAATGATCCATTTTAACATTGACTGTTGACTGTTTTACCAGTCTTGACGCAACTTGCAATACACAGAATCCATTTCATCATTCACCACCCTATTTGTGACCGTTTTTCTAGTATTCTTCCCTATTTTTCACCAAAGATGTAAGATAGCCTTCTTCAGAATACATCTTGAGAAAGTCCAAAATTTATTGCCATTCAATGATTGGCTAACCAAAGTCTGAAAATTCCTTGTGACCAAAACACGACAAGTTGGTTTTGCCTTTGGCTGACATAATTGCACGCCCCTGAATATTGAACGCAAAAGTTGCTCATGTGAACGGCGGGTTTAATTTAAATCTATGTTTTGTGAAATTAACAACACACACACGTTTCTCGAGAAAATAATGTATTACCGGTTTTCTGGTGGGCTAAAAGCACTTCTCTAAGTGAAAAATACTCCTTCGTGCAATAAGTTCTCAATGGATTTTTTTAGTTTATTTCGTTACACACAAGGGAAAGGCCTTGTTGAAAATCATGACTCTATTCATCATAATTTTATGTGAAATAACCCAACCAACAACTCACACGGTTTTTCTAGCTATAATTTATTAATGACCTGTTCCGCAGCCTATTTCATTGTCCCATCGTAACGGTGTTCTGGGTGGGCTAGCAATAAGGACACTGGACTTCTTCCAGTGCAAAACAACGCTTCATATCATGCGATATATGTCTCAAAATGAAATTTTATTTCAATTATACTAAGGGAAGATCCAGTTGAACACTGATTTTTATTACATCAATATTATTTTTTTTCATTTTAACTGCACACACAAATACGAGTATCAACATTGATAAAAGGTGATATATTTGAAGTTTTCGAATGATTAGCAATTCATTGGACCGTAAGTCAATACAGTCTTGTTTAGGGAGCCAAATATCAAATTCTGCTTAAGGGCTCTTAATGGTTTAGCCGTTCTGATACTACTTAAAGTTTTACCAACGGCCACATTATTGTGCTTACCACATGGTCAGGCTGCCTGTTTATTAATGTAAATCACAAAGGATGCACAAAGGAGGACAGGAGATTATTCCACATCGGCACCTCGTCTGCAATCCGTGTTTTTCCTCGCTCACTTGCTAGATGCTCACGTCACGCCGCGAATGTTCGTTTGAAACCAGGCAACAAATGGCGCGATCAACAGTTACCTTCAGAGCACCAACACAAGTATATTTGTATAATTGTACTGTAGGGATATATATTTTGTTTACGGTACGCCCCCCCCCCCCCAAATTTAGTATTGTTACTGCGGACGGTTTATAACGCGGAACCTACGTTACGGCGACAACGTTCGCGACCCTTTAGTTATGTTTACGCACCCGCCCCCCCCGTAACCTTACCAAAACAGTTCACACTGGCTGAGTTTTCTGGCGTGGGGCTGGTGTTCCGAGATTATTTACTAGCTACGTTCAGGCACTGGCGAGAAAAAAGCGTTCTCCTTTACCATTTATTTCCAACATGGTACTTGAGAATGCACCCACAGTTTAAGGAGGGGAGTGTATTACCGTATCTCACTACACAAGCCCATTACTCTCCAAGTCATTTCCATTGCACGAGGGCGTAAGGGTAGAGAGAAGACGGGAGAGCAGTTCCATGCGTTACCAACCAGCTCCAGCGACTGCTGGCTTCCTATCTCCTTCCTCGCGTCGATGCGCAACCCCTGCCAAGAATAACCTCCCCACCTCTCTCGCATCCTGCCCTCTCGCCACCCAGACTTAAACACATACGACACGACAAACACATTGCCTCGCTACGCCAACCCAGACATACCATATTATACAATACAACGATTACTGATTACAGTATTACAATCGTAACACTTACCCCTCCCATAACACATAAAGACGGTCCATGCTATCGTTTAACATAGACATTTCCCCACAACAGCAAATATTATCAAAAACAAAACATACCACATCCTAAAGCACTCTATGACAAATACAGACAATCACAACAATAGATCAATTCCTCATGACAATTGCATATTTTTTTTTTTCCCACCGCCCCATCAACCCCTCCTCCTCCTCTTCGACCAATCCAACACTTCCATCCACAACATTAGTAGAATTATATCAAAAATGACATAAAACAAAACTCAGCTGATATGACAACTTATATTCCTTGTGTCCTCTATCATCGCTATCCATAAAGAATCTCCTTGCCAGCAGGGAGGTCGCGTGTACTTTTGTTGAGGGGAGCAACGGCGATGAGAAACCGTCTCCGTCTCCACGCCAACCACAGACGTACTCGTCCCATGTCTAACCCGCCACTGCTTCTTGTCTGCCCGCGATGGCTCGTCGCGCTGACGCGTGGGGGGTCTCTTCTTTCCTTTCTTTCTTGTTCTTATCTTTTCTTATCCTCTTCCTCCTCTCCTCCTCCTACACATCCTCCTCCTCCCTCCTCCTCCTCTTTCCCCAACCCTTCGAATTCGACCCCCACTCCATGTGAATACGCCTTCGTCCCGCTATTTATACAGAGAAAGCGGATTCGCCTATGTTACACACGGCACATTCCGTTTTTCCCCTGTCTCCGGGACGATGCGGTAACTGTCAACAATCCAGACCGACCTCCCACCACAGATATATGGTCCCTCCCAAGGGCTTTGCATCTGGAAGACAACCGCGTTTTCACTACGGGTTATAAGCCACACTTTGTCCCCACCCGGAACGGTACTACCGCTTCACGCACGTAAGGAATGGGTGCATACGCTGTTGGTTACCTTCGCCACACACGATCGATGTCCCAGCGCTCGCGAGCCGTTTTACCCCCATCTCAACTCTCCCTTCGCGAGTATTGTCTAAACGCAGCTGCAGCGCCATCGGCGTAATTCTGTCTGTCTCCACTGTCGGCTAGTTTCCTCATCTGGCGGTACGTCCTGTAAGCCGATCCACGGGTATTACCGCATTTTCTCTGAGCCAAACTGAGTCGTGCTTGGCGTGTACCCGTAGCCTTCGTGTTGACATATCGTTATGCCATCAGTAGAGGTAAGGTAACCACACATCCCAGGTCTTGTTGGTCTGCTCGCAATACTATAGCCAGTTCTCCCCAGCGGGGTAACGGTTGAACCTCTCCACCATGGTCCCGGTCACCTTTGCGGCCTCGGGGCTTAGTCCCCGAGTCATATTAATGCCCAAAACAGGCTTAACACAACTACACGGAAGACTCGGGACTCAAACTCACCCTTGGGGTCTGAGTGTAGCTCACCGGGAACTATCCAAATCGGGTAACCACGAGGTCCAACCCACACTCCTGCCCACCGTCTTTGCGCCTCAATGGTCTGGGAGGGCATATAAAGCCTCGGGCCACTTGTAAAAAATAGTCCTCAGTACACGATGAACCATTCCCCCGAGGGGTGCGCGGGACATGGGGGCCCGCGAATGGGATCCACCAATGTGATTCGCAAACCACCACTCTACTCCATGGGCGCTCACTGCTCGGTATACCGGCTGAAGGGGCGGCCCGCGTCCTTTGGGGCGGTGGAACCCTTCTTAGCGGGCACAAAAGGTTTAACAGGTGCGACACCACTCTATCACTCACCCGCAGGCCAATCCAGTATAAACGACTGACGGGAGAGCGGCATAACGTATTTCTTAAAATCTTAAAAACCCTTGGTGGCCACTGGTGTGGCCCCGCAATGCAACCTCTTGCACCCATTCTTTTCCCGCAGAGCGTGCGGGTAAAACGCCCCAACCGTCACACCCATCTACTCTCCTCATTACCAGCTTCCCCCAGCGCCTCCTGCGTTAAACACTTAAAATCCCCATCTTCGAAGTCGTAATGCAGCCCGCTCTATTCCACGAGACACTTGGTTGCTGGACTTTTCCGGTGCCACCTCTTCCCACTGCGCCTCTCGTTTCTCCCAATTCCAGCCAGCGAACCATAACGGGAGCGAGGTCGGATCCTCACGCTGTGTTTTTTCCCTCCAGCGATAATCTTTGCGCCTCGGTCAGCCGCAGTTGCACGTGTAACCGCCTACAACACTGTGTCGAGCCTTCGCCCCCGGCTACGTGCGTGCAGGCCAGGGCTCCGCACGGGGCGGGCGACTAGGAGACTGTCAGCGTTGTTATGAATTCTGTCCCGGCCGTGTTCCACACGTATTATACTGCTGCTACTATCGACGCCCCCAAACCACCGTGCTAAGCTGCCCCTCGGGTTCCTGCATTGTCTTTAACCATCGAAGGGCTGCGTGCTATCCGTCTGTACGTGAAACTCTGCCCCATACAAGTAGTGGTGAAGTGACACATCTCCTCACGACTGCCTTACTGCCCAGCACTCCTTCTTGTCAGCGATCGTTGTTGCGTTCTGTGTTACTAAACTTGCACTGAAGTAGGCCAAAACCACATTTTCCTTGTCCATCCTTAACCTGTGTATAGGACGGCAAACCGATTACCCTCAAGCGCTTGCGTCAGTGGTCGAGCAGATATGGGAGACTCGGGTCGGGTAAAATGGGCCAAAAAAGCAGGACCTCCAACATGGCCTTCTTTTCAGGTTCTCAAAGGCCTTCTAAGAGACGCCTCATCCCAGTGGAAAGTGGTGCTCCCCTTGCCCTGGTGATATGGTGGACGTAGCGGCGATGGTCGAGAATCCCTGCCACGAACCGTCGTTAAGTGACGTACACAGGCCGAGGAAACTTTCTCAAGCCCCGCCACACAAGTAGGCACCTAGGCCGGCCATTCCTCCACGTCCGCCACTTTGCTCCTGGAATCCGTGCGCACTCCATTTCTCGCCACAAAGTGACCCAGGACAGATCTCTCGCTGGAGAAAGTGACACTTCATCTTTTGGGTGCTGAGCTTCAGGTTTGCTGTCCTCAGGCGCCTAACCACCTCCTTCCCCTACTCGAGCTCCTCCTCGAAGGTGCCCCTCCGACGTGACCAGCACAAGATCGTCAGTGTTACAATTAGGTGCAGAGTCCTCCACTGTAGCGCCCGTCGAGTACCCTCTCCATCTACCCGCTCGAAACACCCTGGAGCTTCAGAGCTGAAGGGCATCACGTTGAAGTGCCTATGCCCTGATGCCCGAAGGTAAATGCCGTCTTCTTCTTGTCCTCCTCCACCATCTCCTACCCTTATGAATAACCCGACTTCCATGTCGAGGAGTGAGAACCATTTGCACGTCCTCAGTGCATCAAGCGTGTCGTCTATCTGGGCAGGGGGTAAGAAGTCCTTGAACGTTCACCATTGTTGATGCCCGGTAGTCCACGACAAAACCGTGTTTAGGGGAACCATCCTTTCTGAGTGACCAGAAGGACGGACCGGGGACGACCCTAACGGGCTTGCAGACCTCGTCGATCACCCAGAGTAGCCACCTCGTTGCATCATTGCTGCCTCTCTTCCGCTTGGCAGTGGAGCTACTCGGCTGGCGCATGGCCTGCTTGATCGGCTCGGGTCGCCTGTCCCCCGTGTCGATGGTTGTGCCCTCACAATGGAACGTGCGACCCAAATCCTGTCTCATGTCTCCCTGGCTGAACAGGCGGCAAACTTACCGAATGTGCCCATCACCCTCGATCTGTGCCTCAGTCAGACATACGCTCTCGAACTGCGCTGCCAAGTCCTCACCTCCAGTACTATCTGGTCAACCCAGTCACGGCTGCTCCTCCACATCACCAGTCATGCATCACTTCATTACCCCATCGTCCCTGCCGTTTGTTCCCCTCCAGTAGTGGTGACATCTGACTCTTGTCCTTCCCAATCGACACATGCACTGGACTTCTGTTACCAGTCCCCAGGCTGCGTGGCTTCACCCTCATTTGGGTTGATGACTGATACTCAGCGCACTGACCGGGACCAAGGGCATTCCTCTCCACAGCACCCTTAAAACGTCTGTGCCTCCCGAAATCCACGAGTGCCTCACACACTGACTCAGATAATCCATGTCGCAGTATGCCGGCTCCTCATAGCGGGCGACCAACCACTGGCAGTCTCCTCCTCGACACTGCCCACGCCGATTGGCGAGCCTTCCACTGGTCCCTTGAGTACACACAGTGGCCCTGAGACTCTCCAGTCCACAAGCTGTTGCTCTTAGGGCTAACTGAGGGGTCCTTAGAGTCCACCACTCCCTCCCTGGCAAACGTTCTCTCCACTCCGTGTCCAACCCCCACAGGCGGCACGGCCTTTCCATCTTACCGTACCTCCACCGCTGGACAGCTGGGGGGTGACGTTACGGCAGCTTAGGTCCCCGCGGTGAAAAATCTCGTGTGGTGTGGCTGGCTGGGTCGTACAGACCCTCGCACCAGCCCGGGCCCGGGCGTTTTACCCGCTTGTTGCAAGCAAGTTGCACAGTTGCACGGCCCTTTGTTGTCTGCAGAGCGCTATCGTTGCGGTGGCCCGGCTGGCCCACTCCAGAGTCAGGGCTGGAAGGTGGA
Organism: Chionoecetes opilio; assembly: GCA_016584305.1. Taxonomy (NCBI): domain Eukaryota; kingdom Metazoa; phylum Arthropoda; class Malacostraca; order Decapoda; family Majidae; genus Chionoecetes; species Chionoecetes opilio. The sequence continues at coordinate 69,855 of JACEEZ010014894.1, forward strand.
GGGCGTAGCTCTTGCCAAATCTATCGCGTCCCATTCCCGCCTGCCCACACTGGCGCCCCAAAAAGAAACGGCCACATCCCCTGTCATCTTCCGCTTTGAAAAGCGCCTGTACTGCTTCGTTCTCCTCTGCCTGGGCGGGCTACTGGGCGGCGTCTTGGTCGCGCGTGGCGGGCCCGTAATAGCAAGCCACGGCGGGGAAGGTGGGTTCCGTAACTTCCGACTAGACAGTCGGCAGAAAGGCTCAAACTCCGAGCCCTCGCGCCCAAGGCCCACCTCAACGATGGGGTACCTCCGGGTGCGCCTGCTTTCACGAAATAAATCTGCAGCCCGCTGGTCGATGAGGCTGTCTGACGAATTGGTCGCGGGATACCAAAACACCAACTTTCCTCCGTCGCTCCTTCGTATATGCCCGCTGCAAACCGACTCCAGCCTTCGTGAGCCAGTAACAAGCGGCCTTCGCCTCTCATCCTCAAACTTGTACCCTCAGTGAGCCCGGTACAACAGAAGCACGCTATACCTACGGGTGTATTGTATAGCTAATTTGTCACAACTGGACAGATAGAAACCTTGACATTGACTCCAGTGGTAAGGTTTAATTTTTAATTGAAAATTATCTACCTACATATTACAAAACCAGATTTGGATAATAAATAGTAACAATGGTTTTTTAGGTCAGCGCGCTAATGCCGTTCCGCGCTTGGGTAGATGTGAATGTAGATGGTGGTATATATTTGTTAATTATAGTTACATTAGAAAACATAAAGATAAAGGGGTTATGAAAAAGATATATGAACTATCAGAAAAGTAATAAAAACACGTTTAACGTGTGGGGCTAAAACCACAACGTTTATTTCTCTCTTCCTCTTTTAGAGGTGGTGTTAGAAGAACGAAGTTTATAGAGGAGAAGACTGATTACAATACTCCCCTCCTAGTGACATGAGGGAGAGGAACGAGAATCTTGGTGTGTGGAGGCGGTGCTGCTGCTGCTTTAGCTTGCTGTTCTTGTGTCAATTTGGCTGGTATAAATGTGATGCCTGGTCTGGGCCAACAGATATGCCTGCCGGTTTGACTCGTCGATGGCCACCGCGCGTCTTGATCACCAACGTTCCTGTCAATGTGCAGTCTTCTTCCTTTTCCTGTTCCTTCTGAGAAAGACCAGGTAGGGTCCCCTTGGTAGGCTGCGTCGGAGGCCAGCGTAACGCATCTAACGCGTATGAAAGACGTGGGTGCAAGTGTGGATGTCTGTACACTTGCTCACAAAGGTCTTCATCGGAAAGGACTAGGCTGCAACACTGGCTGAAGGCTTCCTCATGGCCCCTTTTGATCGTGAGGGCGAAGTCATAATGGGCGCTGCAAGGTGTAGGGTCGGGTGTTGTTACCCCCCCAGCAGGTTCAAGCCTGGGAGCCTACTGTTGTGCCTAAACCAGCTCAGCCGAGGAGTGGTGGCAGGTCTTCCTTCATGTATGACCTGATTACCGAGGAGAAACAATAGGGAGTAGT